>JAOBYG010183640.1:0-10299 GCA_025403545.1 Epizoanthus stellaris
TATTTCTTGTTCTCCCAAACTTGCACTCGTGTTACCATAACTCAATGGAAAACACGGAAGTGTTTTCTATTTCTTAAATATTGTAATATTTATACTATATTAATGATTTATGGAGAAATTACAGTGGAACCTGAATATAACGAAGTGTCAAAGGACCAAGCAAATTACTTTGTTGTATCTGAGGTTCACTAAATTGGAAACCCTGATATAACATAAAAATATCTCAACTTTGTTATATCCGGGTTGCAACATTGCATTTGTGAGACAGTGCAAAATTGTATAAAATGTGATATGCTGTCTTGCAACTATTGTGAAGTGTTGTATTTATGTGTATTGGACTTTGGATGTAAGCCTCTACACATCTAAGCTATCATAATATAATATATTTAGAATTAGAAGCTTTGGACCAAAGACACTGTACCAAAGAATGTTTGCTTCAGAACTCTCCAGACGAGGTGATTTATGGGAGCTGAGTGAGCTTCTTTGCACTGCTGTTGATGGTGACTGCTAGACAAAAATTGAAGATAAGTCAAAGAAAACAAATATTAGTGGTTTTCTTTTTTCAAACTGGTGAGGTAAATTACACCGAGGTATGCTAATCTGAATAAACCAGTATATATACCTTTGTATTCTTGTTATACCAATTATTTACAACATTTTAGATGCAGGCTACAACCCCGCTATTACCTTTTTTGGTGCCTGTTGTTTCAGTCTTTGGATCGCCGGAAACACTATTGATGCTGCACAATCTGAGCGGGTTGGTTGTGGATCAGGAATCTAAAATGTTTAATATAAAAATTAGTGATCACAACTTATTATTGTTCATTAATAAATTGTAGAAAGTAGAGTTGTTGATAGATTTCGTATCTTTTCCAAGTTTCGAAATTCGACGATTTTGAAAAAGTTTTCTTAAGTTGGTATTTTCCAGGAGTATTTAAGTCATTGATCCCAAATTAAATGCAACTTTAAGAATTAATATCCCAGCAATTTTGTTTTCGAAGAAAAAGTAATATTCAGTCTGGGGTTACTTGATTTCGGCGTTTTCCAGGAGTTAGGGACAAATTGCAGGATATTCAAGGAAACAGAAATTCCAGGACTTTCCATTTGCCTTTCCAGAAATGCACAAACACTGTGTTGAGTTTTTAGATAACTTGTTGATGATGATGATGAATACTTTTATTGCAATGGGGTAGTCCATTCAGTTATGATAAATCATTACTGTTATAAAAAGGAGCCTATGCTAATATTAAAAATGTACAAATTTATAAGATATACTAATTACGCGAATTACCCTAATTAACTAATTGCAATTACTAATTGTATGAAAAACCTTGATAACGAGCTGAAAGCAACCTGTATTTGTAAAACTCTTTTGGTCAAGAAGACAATGAGCTGAGGTTTTTTGGCAAGTTACGAGTAAATATGGTACCAGGTATATAATTGTTCTCGTCATAGGATCTGGAAACTTGTATGACTGGGACTTGTGCCGAAGTGACTCGTACACTAAATTGTTTAACTCTGTATTTACTCGCTACACATAAACTTTTACACAACCACTGTTCTCTCAATGTTGTTTTCACTCGCTCGTTCACTCGCATCTCTCTGATTCCTCATGTTCGCTCGCATCTCTCTGATTCCTCATGTTTGCTCGTCACACTTGAGTCCCGTTTTACAACTTGTCAAACCGGTTTTCGCAAGCACATGTTATATCAGGTTCCGGTCAGTGTTTTTAAGCAATTTCCGTTCAGACTTATTAATTATCAGTATGTATATTTTATGATAATTTGACAATATTATACAAAGTTGTATAAATTATACATATTGGTCTCGTCTCTTTCATAGAAGGGTTAATTAGCATGAATAGCTTTAACACAAGATGCACACATGGTATTCCCAGCACAATCTGTATCTTATAACACTATTGCCTGTTCAGCAGCCATTCCTTTGTGTATCAGCATTGCCTCCAGCAACTCAATAAGGCAGCTGTTCCAACTTTCGGATAAATTAGCCATCCATACTTTCAGGGTTCGTTTAGAGGGTTTATATGACTTAGAGTTTCACAGATTAGGTTGTCTATGAATATTATAATTTATGAAATATAAAATATAAAGCATAATCTCTCCATCAGCAATAGCCAACAACAGGGTTTTGTTCACTTTATTTCACCACACGTGGTCTGTTGTTTCGTGAAGCCAGTGTATAGACAAAAGGGCACTCACCTTTGGCCTTCACCTCCTACAGACCCCATTCAGTTATTTGCATCCCTTCTCTTCGAACTCATACCTTTTCAAATGTACCAGATTGGAAAAATCCAAAATCAACCACACCAACTTGTGATCACGCGATTCACTTCTCTATGCCAAAGTTCTGTGAAGGCAGCCAGGTTCTCTCTCACAGCCATTTAAGTTCTGGCAGGGTCGCCAATTTTGTTACCATGTCCCAACTTCGACAACAATACTACACTGACTCGAGGCCTCGGCCTTTATTCTGCCTTCTTTGTATTTTCGCTTTTTGTGTACATGCTCAACTAATAATGAATAGTCTACAGCTCATATTACAGAACTTGAAAAGCCACGGGTCCAATATTAAACTTGACATGTCACATCTTCATCTGCAGCATCGAGTTTCTTATAACATTCCCTTATAGCTGTCTCTGAAGGCCTTGTGTCAAATGTTAGGGAATCGCTGAGACATAGAGGGTCAGTGACCAGTTGGATGTTTGCAGCCATAATCTCGATCACAAGTGGAAGAGTAAGGGATGCAATTTCCCCCCTTGAGACCTTTTGTGATGGCAGTTGGTGTGTCGGTAGAGACTGACAATCATCAGAAGCAGAGTGTTTTATATGTAATTCGTCTGACATTGGGGTTGAGTGACTAGCACACAGGCAGTACACAAGTCGAATGGTAACTTTAGTCTTTATTCACAGCATTCCAAACAGACGTTTGAATTTACAATAATAAAATACGAGTTAAAATATATCTATATATATAAAAATCGAAAGTTTGGACTAAATTAACTCTACTAAATAAATTGAAAAAGACACCTATTAACAAAAGAATGTTTAAATCGCATTTGTCTTGCTTTCTGGTAGAAAACAAGACTGGTACGGGTTTGGCATTGTAAACAGGTGATACACGAGACCCGAAGTCACGACGAAATTTAACAGCAGCTAAATCATTTATGTGGCTGCCCCACAATCTTAAGCTTCCTGTTATTGTAGTTAATTTGGGTATTATACATACACAGTTACATTTACCTCGATACTTTGTTGCCACTGTGAAGCAAAGCTGTACAAAAAGAAGCTTCTCCGAGTATTGTATTTGAGTAAGTCTATTTCTGTTTGGATGCCAATGGTAGAAAGATAAGATAAATTGCTCATTCTTACCTGAATAAAATCCCTAAAATAGCCCTATTCCCTAAAAAGCCCTAAATATTGTCACAAGGTGGCCAACATGCCTGCAAACGTATAACTGATATCATATATAATTTTATTCTGCATCAGCTGGGTTGCTTAAACTTTTTCAATCTATTTTCCATATTTCTTACATTCTTCTATTAACCAAATCTAACAAGTTACAACTGTGCTGAGAAGAATAAAAATCAAACAAATTGTAATCAGTTTGATTGCCTCAAATTAATATAACGCATACCTCCAAAAAGGGTGTTGGTGATGCTTGTCATTGGTTGTCTTTATTCCAAAGGCCATACTGGAACAATGATAGCGACCCAACTTGTTCGTGTTCTACAAGTATTACAATGTTAAACTTCCAGGATTAGTGCTCAGGATTTTGTTTAAATGACCATTGCACGGGTTTGGCGGCCATCTTGAAAATGAGGCAAACAAATTGTGCATGGTTACCAAGCTCTCACTCATTTCTTTGTTTGAGTAGCATGCGAAGCGTATCGGAGACAACAATCTCTCGAATCAGTCTCGGGCCCTTTTCAAACGTTCAGTTCTTGTTGCCACGCCAATATATTTCATGAAAATAAACAATAATCGAAACTGCATGTGCTCTTTTGTGTCATTTGTGCTCAAGGGAATTTTTGAAATGGGGAAACATGATCGATGTTGTATGGGTGGGTGCAGCAATGACAAGAGGTACACTGCAGCTCAGGTGAAAAGGTCACATGTCTTCAACCTTCAATAGCATCGTTTTCCATCAGATCCAACTAAACGAAAAGCAGATGTTTCGAAATTGTGTGTTGTGTGTCATAGCGTAAATTGCTGCTGCTTTTAATAAAATATTTTGAATACTATGTTGCAGTCTTATAAAGTAACTGTAAATGGTTGCCCTAATTTCAATACTCAAAGGAAAACTTCCAATCTCACTTCTGCAGCCAGTGTTAGGAGCATACCAGGAAAGATGTATAAGACGTTTGTTGTTTGTTTGTTAAGCCTTTACTACCTGCAGTAGGCAAGATGAACAGAGCCACTCCATGTCATCGCATGCAGAGGAAATCCCTGCACGGTGGTAGTGGTACCGGCTACCACACTGATCACAGCGCAAACTGTTTTCATCGTTGGTAGCAATCTCTGCTTCCTCCAGGATGACCTTCTCGCACTGGGGACAAAAGAGACTGCACGGTCCCAGCCAAATAGCTTTGGTATTTTTTGCAGTTTATTTTAAGACCAGGGATAATAAATAATCTCAGGCACGCTCTTAGCGAGTCTTCCTTACCATCCAACAAATAAAAGTATCATCAGCGTATTGAACAAGAAGATATTTCTTATTATATATTTTAATACCTTTCAACTGAGTATCATTTTTTGCCCTAATAGAGAAAATTTCTGTCGCAATTATGAATAGATATGGTGACAAAGGATCCCCTTGTCGCATCCCTCTCTCCACTGCAAAAAAATTTGAGCAATGTCCATTATAACTAATATAGCTAGAGATATCGTTATAGAACGTTTTTTATCCATTGTTTCAGAGGACCGAAATTGAAGTATGACAAAGAGCTATCTATAAATTTCCAGTTCAGCGAATCAAAAGCTTTCTCAAAGTCAATTAAGAGCAACAGACCATCAATGTTTTCTTTATCCAATGTTTCCATCAAATCAAACTAAAATCATCCATCAAATCAAATCATTGATCTTTCCTGAGAAACTGACATAAGAATAATTAATAGCTCGAACAAGAAAAGTTCCTATATCAGCCCAAAAGAACTTATTAAATTCAACTGCAAAGCCATCGATTCCAGGTGATTTACCGTTTTCCATATTTTTCAGAGCCTGGCCAGCTTCGTGCAGCATGATTTTTCCTTCACATTGCAGTTTCTTGGCTTCGTTTAATTTTCCGGCAAAAGCTTCCGCCTTGATGCTATTTTTGTATAGATTTTCATAAAATTGTTCAGCTTCTTTCATGATTTCCTTCTGGTCATAAATGTCCTTGTTATCCTGAAGAATTAATTTGGGGATAACATTTTCCATGTAATGACACTTCTCTAAGTTGCAAAAGTATTTCGAATTCTTTTCTCCGTATGCTACCCACATCGCTTTAAGTATGGGTATTACGTACCTTCTTTTTATAAACTGAGTAGGGAATAGTCACTCCCCTCATTTCCAATTTCAGTATCTCAAACAACAGCTGATCATTTATGCTTAATTGGATTCTCTGTTCCACCTTGTACATCAACTATATTGCTCTATTCTTTCTTTTATGCAATTTCTATCTTTTCGACATATACTGAATCATATAGCAGCAAGTTATTAAATTTCCATGTGCCTCTTCCCCTTTCTTGTTTGACAAAAGAAAAATGAGTTGATATCAAGGAATGGTCTGAGCGAAGTTGGTTAAATCTGAAGACACTAAAAAATAGTCTAATCGTGCCTGCTTCAAACTCGTAGCTGACTTATGCCACGTGTATCTTCTTACACACTAAATATAAAAATGTAAAATTACTCAAAATCTGAAGTAAATTTACAGCGAAATTGATCAGTATTTTTACGATTCACAAATTAATAGATTGACCCTCGTCATTGTAGTAAATTTACTTTCCACTAAGTAAAATTACATTACATTAAGTAAATTTACCCTACTGTAATATAAATTTACAACAAGCTCAGTAAATTTACATTACGTTTGTGTGATATTACACTTTTAGCAAATATACATTACATCATCGTAAACTTAGTTTTTAGTAAGAAAGTAAATTTACGTTGAGTCGGTGAATTTTCATTTTGTCCATGTAAGAACACATTATCATAGATTTACATTGATGTTTCTGTAAATTTACTTTCTTATAAGAAAGTAAATTTACAATTTGTTCTTGCAAATAACAAGTGAATATATTTACTTTGTTATTTCTGTAAATTCACTTTTAGGAGAAAGTGAATTTACATTTTATTCATGTAAAAATACAAAGTAATACATTTACAGTGCTCTTTTTGTAAATTTATTATCTTACAAGAAGGTAAAGTTACATATTGTTATTGTAAAATACATGTGATATATTTACATTGTTGTTTCTGTAAATTCATTTTTAAAACAAACATGTAAGAATACAATTTTTAAAATACACTTACATTGCTATTTATGTACAACTACGGTTTGTTCTTGTAAAATTCAAGTGTATACATTTTCATTGTAAAGTTTGAATTCTTTAGTAAATCTGCATTTGTTCATGCAAAAATACCCTTTACTTGCTGAAAAATGATTTTCAGTACTTCGGTTTACTAATATTCACTACAATCTTCACATGGGAAATTATAGATATAATATAAGGCCCTGTTTACATGGAGAAAGATAGCCCGCCTGACCGAGATATCTCGTATTGTCCCCTATCGAGATATCTTGTGTTTACATGCAAAACTGCCAGCCCGCCTGACCGGGCCATACTATATGTCGCGCGGACGCTTGGCGGTGAAAAAATGGCGGCAAAGCGGCGAATCTTGGCGGTTAATTTGATTTTGTTGTCAGTCGTTCCTCTTCTTGTTACTTTGCAATGTTGTGGTTTGCTGTACTGCCACTTATTGTTGAGAACTCGTCGTCAGCAACAACTAATGATGAAAGCAGCCGCCAGTTACAACAAATCACTGAGAAAATTGAAACATGCACGAAGGAGAATTGTCAACAGACGAGGCAGAATTTGGCGTCGTCCTGGTCGAACTGATCAGTGGTGGCAGAACTTGTATAATGGCGTTTTGCCGGCTTCCGAGTGGAAGAAAAATCTGAGGATGGACCGCCAAACTTTCATGGCTGTAGCAGACGATTTACGACCATATCTCCAACCCGGCAGAAGTCCCCGTGGTCTGGACGTTCAATCTGTTGAGAAGCAGTTGGGAATGACACTATATTTTCTGAAAGATCAGGGGTCTATTCCGATGACAGCTAATGCCTTTGGCGCTGCTTGTTGCACTGTTTCAGTGACTGTTCGTAAAGTTTGTGATGTGATCTGCAATGTTTTGGGCCCAAGGTTCATAAAGTTACCAGAAACTGAACAGGAAATGGCAGAGCTAATAAAAAACATGGAAAACAAACACGGCTTTCCCCAAGCATTCGGATGCGTGGATGGTACTCATATCCCAATTATTAGACCGAAAGAAAATCCACACGATTATTTTTGCTATAAAATGAAATATTCTTTAAACGTGCAAGGGACATGCGACTATAGAGGTGTATTTTTGGATGTCGACATTAATTGGCCAGGGAGCGTTCATGACAGCAGAGTGTTTGCCAATTCAAGGATTAACAAACTCCTTAAAGAGCAAAAGCTGCCCATGATGTACAGGGAGATTTTACCGGGTTACGACAAAATACCCGTGACCTTGTTAGGTGATCCTGCTTATCCGTTATTGCCATACGTAATGAAAGAATTCCCTCACCCAAGAAACAATGAAGAAGTCATTTTCAACAACATGTTAAGAGCAGCAAGGAACCCAGTTGAGTGCGCATATGGGCGTTTAAAGGCAAGGTGGCAGATCCTCAACAAACGTATTGACATGGGGCTGACTTCAGTACCAAGTATTGTGTATGCATGCTTTGTATTACACAACATTTGTGAACTAAGAAACATAAACGTTGAGGATGACGCTGTAGCAGGACAGATTGCGCATAATATTCAAGCTGAACCACCAACTACAGCCGACCGAGTCTACACCTTTAACAGTGCAGAGGGGTCATATGTGCGCCACACCATCACTCAGTTATATAGGGAATATATTCCACACTGACACTGTCTGAACAGTATACATACAAGCAACAAGATACATTTTGATGTTGAACAAAGTGCTAGTTCATCTTTATTAGCAAATAATTTCAATTTCAAATAATTTCATTTGTTATAATAACGTTTAGTTTGTTGACTACACTGAAAAATTGATGCTATCATCAGTGTATTGATTATGCTCAAGATGCAAACAGGACAGTCATTGAGCATCATAACTATTATACTTCTTATGTTTAGCATTTTTCTCTGAAAATCTTTGTAAATAAAATAGTGAAACTTGTGGTCAAGAGTAACTGTAACAATTAACAAATAAACAAGTAGCAGTTTCTGCAGCTACTGTCCCTGGAATGGATATGCACCATCCAATGAATCATTGCCATACTGATCATTGCCATACAAAGTATGAGCAGCTGCAGATATTGGGTTGCCAGATGTGCCATATCTGCTGAGTGTGCCTGTGGGATTGTTGGATGTTTCGTGTTGAGCCTGCCTGGTTGCATCGTAATCTTGTGACTGTGTGTGCATACTTGGTATTCTCGAAGCAGCCACACCTGCTGGTCCATACATGTACTGTGGATGGTAATGTGCAGGAGGAACATGATATTGGGGAGGTGGCTGTGGCTGTGGCTGTGCCAGTGCTTGTGCCATCAACTTGAAACCCGAGGCAATGCCCTCGCCAACTGATGTGATGCAATTAGCCATTTTGCTAATTGACTCATCCAAAGTTTTGTTAGACTGTTCAAAAGCAACCAGCATCTCCCTCTTCATTATTACCTCCTCCTTTGCTGAGTTTAACAATATCTGGTCCCGTTGGGCCTGGGATAGTGCCTTTTCCATATGCCGGCGTTTATTATCCACCAGTCGAGGTAACGGTTTCTTCCTTTTTGAGGGGGCTGAGGGGGCTGAATCACTTGTCGACGGACACTCCTGATCGGTCGAAGAGCTGCTTCTGTTCTCCATTTCAGCACCAGCCGGTGAAAGTGGCCCTGCACAATAATTGTATAGTGATAAGTGATTTTACAAGTGATAAAAAGATATATATATGTTTTTTAAAAATGAATTGTTTGACGTCAGCCATCAAAAATTATTTTAAAACATCTCTGAGTCAATTATGGCTTTTTTTATCTTTTTATCCGGATTTTTTTTTGGCATTGTGTTATTTATACTAATTAGTAATATATTACCTTGACCTTTAGCTGAGCTGGGCCAAAATTCTCACCTTCAGTTTGGTTTTCATCGTTGTCATTCTGCTCTCCATCGGAATCGTTGGGTAATGGCCCGAACGTACTTCCATCTAGGCCGAAGGACATTGATGTTGTGGCTGGTGATCCGCCCCATATTTCTTTGAGCAGGTCAAAGTTGTCCTGGACAATCCTGCCGCTACCACTTCTAGTTCCTTTTGTGATTGCCTCCCGAAATCCTTGTCGAATTCCTTTAATCTTTTCCTTTACCCTTTCATATCCTTTCTTTATTTGACTTTGCTCTCCTTCCCGCTTCTTTCTGTAGCCTTGGTATTGTTGGCTATCCATTGAGCTAACATCTGCATCGGAGTCGGACAGTTTTTGTGGGCCAAAATGGTCAGGATAATCTGAAGCCAAGAGTCTTCGAATCTCGGTATATAATGCTGGCAAGTCCTGTTCGAAGTCGTATCCTCTGAACTCGCAATTCGTTTTAAACTCTTTAACGTACTTTAGCAACAACTCTATCAGTTCCGGTGTCCACGATAGTCGTGTATTCATCTGCTGCGGCTTTCCAGATTTCTGCGGAGCGGATTTCTTCCTTTTATTGGATGAAATGTTGTGATCGCCACAACTTGTAGCACGTGCAGCATCGTCTGCTTGAGGACGTGACGTGGCCAAAATCGCAATTTCTGCATCATTCTGGTCGGAACCAGATGCCCCAGCACTGAAAACAAGAGGCCTATTTGACGGCAAGCGTCCTTCTTCCATTTCCTCGATGCTCGGAAGGGAAACACGACGATTTCTGTTCATTTGTTCATGAGAATTTCTGGCAGCCATTGTGCTTCGCGGGAGAATTCACAGCGACCAGTGCCAAAGTGTCACGTGATCGATCTAAGCTAAAGATAGCTCGCCTCACCGAGATAACTCGGGTGTCAAGTGTTTACATGG
>JAOBYG010183751.1:0-10299 GCA_025403545.1 Epizoanthus stellaris
TGGTCCAACACCATCAAACATGTTGATCCAACACCATCTAACATTGTTGGACACACCATATTGGATACATTTGAACATGTTGAACCTACAATGTTGAATGGTGTTGGACCAACATGTTGGATCAACTTGAATGGATCGAAATTCTCAGGATTTACTTCAGTGCTCTCTGATCTGTTTTCAGCTGTTTTGAGGTACTGAAGATGTTGATTTGTTGTTGTTTTTTAAGTCGGCAATTGAAACTATTCCACACTTTAATAGCACAACTGACTTGAAAGCAGTTATTTACAAGCAAAAGATTATAATATTACAAATATGGTATACACTGTACTTGATTGTATGTACACTTTACCATGATTGAACAATTCGTTTTGCCAGAGATGCCCAGTTGTACTACATGCAAGTCAGCTCGTGGATGATCCACATGGAGTCCAGTCTGGCTAAGGGTAGCTCTCTGGTGGATGACCTCAACAACAGATGCACTTTGTTTATTCAAGTAAGAGGCATTTGTTAATTGCAGGAGGAGAAGACATTCAGAAAAGATGTAGTCTACTGTTCTTAAAAAATAGAAAACATTTCCGTTCTGTTTTCTATCGAGTTATGGTAACACAAGTGCAAGTTTGGGAGAAGAAGAAATATATGTGGTAGCGCGAGCCGAAGCCCGAAGGCCATTGTTTCAACAGCTATTTCGTATTCTACCAAACTTTCACAAGTATTACGGAATACCATAACTCAATGGAAAACACAGGAAATGTTCTTTATTTCCTTTATTAATTAAACACAGCCATTACACGAACAACGAGTTTCCATGTTTTCCATCGAGTTATGGTAAACAGGTTTCAACCAATCAGACCGCACATTATATCTAGTTTATTTTATAAATGTACATGTAGATAAACAACTGTTTGTGTGAAGAGTTCCCAAATATTAAGAGCTAAAACTAGCTTGTAAAGTTTGAAAGTTTGTAAACAACTGTTTGTGTGAAGAGTTCCCAAATATTAAGAGCTAAAACTAGCTTGTAAAGTTTGAAAGTTAGATATCTAATAATTGGAAAAGTTTGAACTCTGTTTAAAATTTTTCTAAGAACTCCTAGTTTCAAATACTGTATTTTCAGATGTTTTAGAGTCAGCTCAGTGGTAACAGCACCGGTCTTGAATGCTGGAGGTTGAGGGTTCGACTCCCAGACAGACCAGCACTCGGGGTCTTAAAATAATTGAGGAGAAGGTGCTGCCTTTGCTCTAACATCTGCAAATGGTTAGACCTTCACGTCTTCTCGGATAAGGACGTTAAACCGTAGGCCCTCGGAGACCTTTGTCAGTTGGGTTAAGAAGCCTGTTAAGGCTCTCCGCCCACTTCAGAGTGATTTTAAAGGAATACATTTTAAAGGGATTAATTTTTAATTTTTAAAATGTTAAAACAGATTCAATTTCCGTGTACCTGGTAGATGTAATATCAGCTGCCCATTAATAGGTTCTGCTCACATATGGTCAACACAGTATTACATACCGTACCAGCATATGATGAAAGTACATTATTTTGACACTGTCACCAGATTTGTGTCCCAAACCATACGTGTATGAATGTACATCACTGCAACATTTTATTGTTCTGTTGTCATCACGCCAGAGTATCCTGTATGTACACGACACCAGATGTGTTTACATATATATGCCAGCGTATGATGAGAGGGCTACTAGTTTATTTGCTAATAGCTATTAAGTGTCACCGTCGTAAAATGAATATTATTATTATGATGATGATGATGATGATGATGATGATGAATGTACATCACTGTAACATTTTATTGTCACACCAGGGCATATTGTATGCGCAGAACATCAGCCACATTGTGCGGACCGTGATGAATATGCATCTGGTACTCTCCAAACCACTCACCAAGACAGCCGTACTGGCTCTCTGCCGCATGACAGAACTACTGAAGGTGCGGAGTGTTGACTGGTAACTGTGCACATTATACTAGACAGGCATTGTTTGTTGCTTCTTCTCCAAACTGCTCCCCAGAGAAATTTAGATAAGTTGGAGTAGTTATAATATTTACTTCGTCTTGTTTTCCTTAGTCATAGTAACGTCCTATTTTGTCACACATTTAAATTAAGCTAAAACTCCTTTTGTAATGCATCCAGTGCTGCATTATTGTAATAATATGTAACGTCTCTTTTTTTTAGTGTCATTCTCGTACCCAGAGCCCACGTTTTTTTAATGCCTCTGGCTGGAACGAAGGACTCTGGTCACAACGGTTCCGGAAGTCTGAAATTATCTTACTTCCGGAGTCGAAGTATGAATGCAGAATACTTGTATTTGAGCATCAATCTTCATCATACTCCTTCTATCTGCCACAGATTGTTCTTATATTTTCAAAATGACCACAAACCACCAACATATACTCGGCTGAGCACGAGAATATGTTTGTTTTGGTTTTGGAATAGTTCATGGTATGCATGCACAAGAAAATGTTGCGATCAGAGCCTTTCGTTCCAGCCAGAACTTTCTCTTGCTCTTCCTCTTGCTCTTCCTCTTGCTCTTCCTCTTGCTCTTGCTCTTGCTCTTGCTCTTGCTCTTGCTCTTGCTCTTGCTCTTGCTCTTGCTCTTGCTCTTGCTCTTCCTCTTCCTCTTGCTCTTGCTCTTGCTCTTGCTCTTCCTCTTCCTGTTTCTCTTCCTGTTTCTGTTCTTGTTCCTGTTCTTATTTCTGAAGCCAGTCTTCATAGCTTTATGTGTACCTCTATATAACCTGAGGGTAAAAATTATCATCCTTAGGGCTGGGACGAAGGCCAAACAAACCCGTTGAAGGTTCGTTGAGTTTTTCGAACAAACCTTCGAACCTTCGTTTCTATATATGGTAATCATTGAAAGCTTCAGTTAATAAAAAAAATTATTTATCATGTGGTCACAGGCGTGAAGGTGCAGAAACTCGTGAAGCGCAAAACAAGTTAATCATGTGTGAAATGATTAACGAAAATCTACAACTATTTCAAGCCACTTTCAAGCATGTTTATAACATGAACTTTCTCTGCGTGAACTTCGATGTTAAGGGATTTTTTGCATAAAAAAATGCCAGTTTGGGGCCGCTTGTCCAAGTAACAAAATATTTATTTGTGTTTTCTTATAAATACAATGATTTCATGATGAAAACGAAGCTTTGAAAGTCAAGAAAAACCTTTGAAGGCAAGGTGAATGAACAAAGCTTCAAAGGTTTTTCCCAGCCCTAATCTTCCTGTAATCACTCTGTTGCGTTTCAGTGAAGCCTTTAGTTATCCATTCTTGGAGGTCTGAAATACTAACGTGATGTTATTCTCATGATTTTATATAAAGGTTCAGTACATTGACCTGAGGGACCGGTACGAAGGTGACCTGTGGACCCTCAAAATTCTTCTGGCTGTGATTGGTTGGATGCATCCTAGCTTCACATTTGCTTGGGTCTTAAACGTATGAAAATGCACAGTTCTATAGCTTTTATTTGATTTTACAAGGAATAGCAAATTCAGGGAGAGGCACAAGTAGGGAATAAAATGCCATGGAGATGGTGTATGTATACGTTAATTGTTATACAACTGATTCAGTAAAGTTCAAATAACTGCCAGAGATGGACTGAGATGAGTACAAATACCCTGTGATATTTCTATTGTAGGTTTGTTATAGTAGGATATACTATAGCAAATTGGTTTTGGAGGGTTTTGAGGTTACTACTATATATAGAAACAATTGTTGTGAAAGTCACATAAATATTTGGAAGGATTCAGAGATCTTTGAAAAGTGTTCGAAAAATCTTTGGAAATCTCAAGAAAGTGTGCAGAATGTTTTTGGAAAGTTTGAAAATGGTTTTAAAATATTTAGAAATGATTGGCAATGTTTGGATAATCTTTGGAAAATCTTCTAAAGGGTTAAACAAAAAAAATCAGAAAGTATATTAGAGATTTTTATTGTACTTGTTCAGAAAGTGTTGTGAAAATCTTCAGAATGGTTTGGAAGATCTCTGGAAATATTCGAAAGATAAGAATAATATATTGAGTTCAGTTGTATAATAAATCTCTTATAAGTGTGTAGTATGGCTGCTGCGATATTTTTACTTGTTATTTGCAGTTTCACTTGCCTTACAGGCTTGTCAAAATACTGCGGGACTTGTAAAAATATGCAACCATACTATGCACTATAGTGTTCAATAAGATATAAATATTTTATTTTTGTTGTTTTCATGTATTTTATTATTTTTAGATCCTGGAATTATAATTCCCATATGTCGGCATTGATGATGTCATCAATCAAACCAATCTTTTCCCTGTCTAGCGAAGAACATTTCATGTATAAAACAGGCTCAGATTTTCCTTAGCAACCAACTTTTCCTTTCCTTCAGTGCCCAGGCAGACACATTTTGAATATTTGAAATGCAAATGAAGTGAACCACTCAGATCTTAGAACACACTGCACCATAACTAGATTTGAATCAGTCATGTTTTTTACCACAATATTGTATACCGGTAATTATCAGAGTATATATTTTGAACACTTGTACTTGTATTTATAGTATACAAAATATTGTGCTGTGTTAGGATTTGCAAGAAACACTGAAGCAAGAGCTTGACTTTGAACGTGAAGGACGAAATGGAGAGAGATGTCATGCGGAACTCAAGCACTTGAAATTTGTTTATGTACCGGAAGTGTATTGGGATATCACTACAAAGGTGTGTATCAATTGGTCTTGTGTGATTGTAGGATGTATGTTATAAACACTGGGTTGAGGGTTGGTTTTATCCATTTTTATTGATGTGGCCCCAAGACTTTTATGCTACAACAGTTGGATTTACTCCCCGAGGGAGGGTTCTCAAGGATTATGGGTGTGGGTGTGCTCCCGGATCTCAAGATTCTGATCTTCTTTCAGTCCAAAATCGTTGATTTTCCATACCCTATTTCAGACCTGACCACCAAAATCAATAACCTATTTCAGACCTGAACCCAAAAATGGATACCCTATTTCAGACCTGACCTCCCCAAATCGATACCCTATTTCAGACCCGGTCTCCTAAATAACGCTAAAAGTCCAAATTTCCATATCATTACCTTTTCCTCCAGAAGCTGCATAAATATACTTAGATGTGTATTTACCTGCACAATAACTGTTGCCTTGTGTATTGTGTTTCAGCGGGTGCTGTGTGCAGAGTTTATCGATGGATGTAACGTAGACGATGTTGATGGAATCCAGAAAAGAGGGTTGAGTGTCGCTGATGTAGGTCACCGTTGTAATGTGCTTCTGTCTTCAGTTCAGTTTAGTTTATTTATCATAAAAAAAACAAATTACAAAGTTTGAAGGTGAATTATATATCAGAACAGTAAATCTGTGGCTAGGCGGTTATAGGAAATCACAGGGCTCGTGAGAGAGCCACCTCATAAATATACAGTTTATAGTTCTTTGAACAAAACAAGATAAAGATTAGTTAGTTGAGTTTAAATATTAGTATGTTAAGAGGTGCTCTAGTGGTATACAAGTGCAGGTGATAAGAAATAAACCGACTTCAGAATGTTTTGTTTCATTGTTTATTCATTAAAAATTGAAACAGATTCCTTCTAAAACATTTGACTGAGTTCGAGTTTATAACTGATAGAGGGAGTGAATTCCATAACCTGGGACCTTGGAATAGAATTGTATTAGTTTATATGTTTATGTGGCAGCCATGGGATCGATAATGCTTTTCATTTCTTGTGTTATAGTTATGTCTTTCAGATATAGTGCTAATTTGTTTTGAAGATAAATGCTTATTGAAGTACAATGTAGACTTTTAATATTTTCGTTGCACAAATTCTTCCTATTGCACGTTTTTACATTGTGCAACTCTACATCCACGTCACATAGTTACAAAATCAAATGAAGTTATACAAGCATTACGTTACCTGTATGGATCCTATCTAATGTTGGTAATGGAAAATAGGTACATCTGGGTTATTTTAAGAAATCCACTGATTGGCAAGCTCTTGCAGAAAGACTGGTAGAAAAACCGGTGCAAATTGTTTCGTGTCTACAAAAATGCCAATTTTTTTATATATTTATTGAGATAATAGATCTTTGCGCTTAATAGATACCCGTTTTGTAGGTCGGGAACAGAGGAAGATTACTCGGAGCTGAATCACTTTAAGACAACTTTAAGAAAGAGAGACTCGAATAAAAGAAAGTTGTTTGATGTTTACGGTGAAACTTACAAACCTCGATCTTAAATGAGAGTTTAAGATTGAGGTTTGGTAGTTTCACTGCAAACCTCAAACTGCAATTTTCTTCAGTTCCAAAAATCTTGGCTAACTAGTATCTAAATATAAGGAAATGTTTTTGTTTTGTTTTTGCATGCTCCGCTGAGACTGTCTTGTATGGATTAGCAATTGAGCAACAATTATTATTTCAGCATTTTTGTCAATGGATTAGTTACTTTTTCTTACTAAAAAGCAACAACTACAGTTGTGTGAAAGAAACTAACAAAGCAGTGTAACTTATCAATATGAGTTAGGCCGGTTCACACTAGCGAACTCAAGTGCACTACAAGTGTCCTTGAGACTGATACACTGGAGTGTGAACGTCAAAATACGAAGCCGAGCTTCGTACTTTGTTGCCGTAGAGATTAGAACTTTTCAAAGAAGCCGAAGTACACTTCCAAATGTGGTCTGCTCCACATTTGAAGCTAACTTACCCAATCAGAATACAAGCTTGTTAATAGGTGATAAATTACAATGTCACGCTGCAAATTACAATGACAGGTCGCTAATTACATTGACAGATCGTTATTTTCAATGAAAGGATATGTGCAGCAGAGCGTTAACCGCGGATACCGATTGATAGGTTGATTTTCAAGTATCCCAGAAATAACACCTGTTATTTAGTTATTTTCCGAAATTGTTTTCAAGTGCACTTGGCTGTACGTGCACTTGAAGTTCACTTGGATATCTAGTGTGAATCGGCTATATTTGTTTGTGTGGAAAACAAAACTTGTAAGTGTTCTTTCCTTGTATCTGTTTTCAATCATTTCAGCAGACATTCCAAACATTCCTAATTGCCAATGATGGCGGGTATACTACTTACGCATGTTAATGTTTACTGATGTATGACTTGCATAGGTGGATTATAAGATGATCAGAGCATTTGGCGATCAAATATTTCGTAGTGGTTTTCTACATGGTGACCCTCATGCTGCTAACGGTACGTCACACAAGCTGCAGCCTATTTGTAAATAGCTAAAAATAGCTCTCTTTAATGTGGAGACACAAAGCTGCGTTCATACTAGCACCGAAACATGTTAGAGTAAACATGTCTAAACGAAACATATTTCACATTGTTCACAGCTGGTGTCAGTTTCAAACATGTTTCATGCCTGTTTCTATAATTTATGCGGTTTTACAAAACACGCATAAAATCTTTATAATTACACTTAAAACCAATAAATGAAGCTCGAACTTACTGTTGCATTCATTCTGTGGTTTACTCTGTTTCGGGCACTCGCTTGCTCTCCGCTCTCGGCCGCAACGTTTAACGTGTTTCGTCTGACTTAGATCGAAACTACCTCGTGAGGTATAGTTTCAATCATGCTCAGAATAAACATGTTTCGATCATGATTCACGCAATGCACTGCCTGATGTGAACACTTTTCATAGTGAAACATGTTTCATTCGTGATCAGACTAAACATGTTTCGGCCGAGTGTGAACGCAGTATTAGCTGATCAGCTAGTTCCAGGTGGTTCACGAACTGATGAAATAATAACAAATGAAATTAACGGGGTTAAAATCCCCAGCTGGCAGGAGGCGCTCCAGTTGGCTGTGTACAAATGTGGCCCAGAGCCGGACTTGAATTTGGGTTGGGAACTCGGAATCCCAAGTCCAAGTACTAACCCACTAGACCACGCTTCCCCCTTTTAAATATAGCCTGTCTGTACGTCTTACAGTAGATTCATGCAACCTTTTATGCCCTGTTTCAAAGTTTGCAAAATCCATGCAAAAGATTCGCATTCACTTGGCTATTAAACCTTTTTATATCAGGCCACATTCTGGAACCGTGTATTAAGATTTACTATCTTGTTGTCAGTCACTTTATATGAGGAAACTCTGCTAGACTAGTTTTTATAAAAGCTAGGTATTCTACGTTGGCGAGTAGGCCAAATGTTGGGATTGATCAGCTAAAGGTTGGTATGTTATATTTTTCGCCGTGAGGGTGAAAGGTTTGAGCTGACGTTTCGAGTGTTGGCCCTTCGTCAGAGCAAACCTTTCACTTTATATGAGGATCTTGTATTTCCATTTTGTGTTTGTCACCATGAATCTAGCCAGTTATCATAAAATTAATATAGGCCTTATGCATGTTAGTGTTGTCGTCGTAAGACTTTATTTTTTCAGAGGAAATCGAGTCCTGTAGAGCGATTCTCTGGTTTAAAACAAATATAATGTTTTCTGTTACAGTACTTATCAGGAAAGGTAAAGACAGCAAAGCACAAGTGGTTATTATTGATCACGGACTGTATGAAAACCTCGCCAAGAAGTAAGTAATCCTAATAGCAATGGTAACTATGGTAACTGGCAAAGTAGAGTTACAATGTACTCAGCAAGAGCTTTCGCTTCTTTTCAGTGTTGAAGTCTGGGGTACATTTCATTTAGTATTTTGGAAATTTACTCATAAAATGGAAAGGTATTTTCCACTGGGGATAAAACGGTTGGCATGGAGACTGAGAAGAGGATGTGTTCACATTTGTACAAACCAACCGGAACAGACTCGTTTCCTATTCTTATCCTTCAATCTGATTGGCAGCTCAAGGAGCTCATTTGTGTGATTCGGAACGGAACTTTTATGCAGATGAAAGACACGTTCCTTTCCGACTGGTCAGTAGCCTGAAAATCAGACGTCCTCCTCGGCCTCGAAAAAAAATTCTCCCCGAGAGAGCGACGTCTGAATAAGTTAGCCGTTAATCTCGTCCAGGGACGTCACTACGCCCGATCGTCGTAATCCATTTGTTTGGTTGGTTCCGTTAGTTCAAATTCAATTATGCTTAATTTTCGCGCATGAATAATTCCCTAAGTGTCACTCACTTTCAATATGTTGAATACGAATTAACAGAACAGACCAAATAAATGCACTACGAAGATCTGGCGTAGTGACGTCACTGGACGAGATTAACGGCTAACTTATTCAGACGTCTCTCTCGGGGAAAGAAATCTTTCGAGGCCGAGGAGGACGTCTGGTTTTCAGGCTAACTGGTCAGAACAGCAAAACTGAGGAACACTTCAGTTTCTTTCATTCTGGAAAACTGCCACCAGAATGGTGCAAACTATTTACCTTTCCAATTAACTGGTCGAATAAGATAATTTGGTTAAGTTGAAAGCGCCTCTGGTCCGCTATTATAGCCATCTGCGATGTATCTCGACTCATAATCACTTAGGAAGTTGCATAATGTCGTGGCATCTGTGTGGTGTCTCGAGAAAAGTTTTGTGGTGACTAAATACTTGGCTTTTTGGATAGTTTTGTTCATTGGGGCAAACATCTGAAAAGTATAAGCACCAGCATATTTTATTCCAGTTGTTGTAATGTATTTTCATATAACACAGCTGGACTCGTTTCCTCCTTCAGGGACCGCCTAAGTTTGTGTAATCTTTGGAAATCAATTGTATTGAACGATCAAGAGAAGATGAAGTACTTCAGCAAACAACTTGGAGTTGATGGTAAGCTAATGATTGTGCTCATCAAGAGCTTTCATTTGAATGACCCCACTTTGTGCTTTTACCCATGCATGCGTAAAGGAGTTGTGACATCTCACTCAATTCTGAAAGGCACTTTCAGAACTCAAAAGATTAATAGGGTTAATGACATTAACCCTCGAACGGGGGGGGGGGTCAAATTGACCCCCTCCCAAAGGTTTTTCGATCAAACATTTTTGTCTTTAAAGCAGTTGCCATGAAACTTTCTGTGGCTGTAGCCTAATAAATAAGACATCGTCTGACACTAATTAGATGACATCAGCTTTAATAATTTATGCAGAATAAATTATGCAAATTAAACTTGCTTCAGAATATTACCAAATTTTGTAAAAATTAGTGGTTTTAACTAAGAATTTTAGGTTTACCGGTGTATCATTTATTTTGTTAGTTTTTCCCATAAAACATTTTTTTTAGCTTTTTTTATTTGTTTTGCTCAGAATTGGTCAATATTTCGAAAATCGAAAAATCCAAGATGGCGGACCTTCATTTTGAAATGAGCAATGAATGATTGTTACCATAGAAGCTAATTAGATGGTCTAAGCTAATTGCATGCCAAATACGAAGTCTTTAT
>JAOBYG010183862.1:0-10299 GCA_025403545.1 Epizoanthus stellaris
TCGACTACAAATACCGCTGGATAACATAACGTGGGCACTGTTAGAAGAGCGAGCAAGGCTCTGGGAACGAGAATGCCCCTGAGGCTGTTGTTTTCATTATTTTTCATTAATTGGCGATGGTAAGGCAAAACTGCAAACCGCTGTACAAAACTTGTGACAAAACCATGTCGAATTATTGTGAAGCCACTCGGAGACATAAATGAAAAATGTTAGTTTTTCTGCTGACCAAAATATCAGCTCTCCCAAAGTACGGGGCCTTAATTCACAAAATGGAATGCGAGCAAAGGTTTTTCCGCCCTGTCTGCGCTGTTCAAACAGCTATTTCAACAAAGGTTGACTTCTGAAATAAGCAATATGCAACAAGCAAAGCGTGATCCCAGACCCCACAGGAATTATGGGAGATTTCAGTTCCTTATTTATTGCGATGGGTTTGATCCAGTCAGTCGTTAGGTACTCTGAATACTGCGGTCTTCCCTTCTTTGACATCTAGAGCTCCCACAACCTTCTGCATCCTGTGTTAAGCCGGCCATCACACGCTACGTTTTTGTCGCAGACCTTTCTACGATAGATTGCTATTGCAATTGAGTCAATTGCTATGGACATTTTAAGACAATAGCAGCGTGCGAGACCGACTTAGGCTTTACTTATTGCGTTTTGCGCACTGTTGGACGTCAAGCTTGATTCAAATAGCTGTATATATTGTGTTTGCGACGTTGTGACGCCTTGATTCGTGTCAGTTGGTAGTCTTGTTGGCGCTCTTCTACTCGTGTATGCAGCCAAGCTTGGCGTTGAGGAGACTGCTAGATAATTACTGAGTATATATATATACTACATATACGCGATATCATGGAATTATTTTGGCTTAGTTCAACCCACAAAATGATTCTAAGAAAAATATTAGTTATCTTAGTTAGTTACTATGTATTGTATGAAATTAACCAAATATACTGTGATACGAAAGATACAGCAAACTGCAAGTGCAAGTCAGCAAGGACGAACTTCTTTGTTTCGATTAAAAGCTAGATCCGGCTCCCTTTGGGCGATCGTAACCAGCGTGCTTTAGTAAACTAAAAACCAGGAACTCCAGCAAGTCTGATTACATACAACTTTTAATAGATTAACATCCAATATTTCGTTAGGCCAGACCTACCTTCATCAGGGACAAGATTGCAATGGATACGAATGATACGAAAGATCACCGATTGGATTGTTTTCAGATTTTTCAATATTTGGAACAGCATTCAAACATAAACCGCATTTTTGGATCAAGACTAGGATTGATCTTCCTTTTTATTTTTGCCAGAATAAATGTTCCTCTACAAAAGCCACCTTTTCTGAACAAACGTTTTTAAAATATCCTACATCAATACAATAAATATTTCACTGGCCCTCTGACACGCCTATACATAAAGGTATCTTTACTTGCTATGTTAGAGAAGAGCCTGATGGTTAATATTAAGAGTTACCTTGTTTCTTTTGAAATTGTCTTCTGAAATGTCTTCTGAATTTAATAGGGTTTCCCACTCCCAAGTTAAGTACGAAGTACTCTGAAATTAAATTAAATTCTGGTTCCTAACATTTCAATTTGAGAGGAGTTGTAGGGTATCACGCAGAGTAAGTCAGTCCTGTCATTCATCCGTGACTGCATGTAGCCAATAAGAACTGGCAAGGGTGGAATATCATTAGAATATTCTCCAACAAGTGGCCGCTGATGGCGATTTTCCGTGGTTCAGAGCCAGCTGATATTCCTCAAACTGCGCACACACAAACACAAGCTCAGCACGCGAGGAATCTGCGTGGCGCGCTCCTATAAACAGTCATGTAGTCGCTGCATTAAGATGGTGGTTCTTGTGCTTGAAGTTATATCATCGACAGATATTTATTGATCAAAATGTAACAAAATGAAGCAGTTGTCCTTGATGTTGTGATTTAAATTTCTAAAAGTATTTGCAAATGGTGGACACTTTCGTTTCTATTTTGGTAGCCGATCTGCAGGTTGAGATCTAGATTGAATATGATTGGTTCGTTTGCATCTCTATCATGCCGATTGCGAGTGAAAAACGCCTGTTGATCTTTTCCATATGGAGAGGGTCTAATGATAGCTGAGGAAATACATTATTTTAATAAAATGTCTCAGTTGAGTGGAGGATGCAGTGAGCCGGGCTTTTGCGAGAGAAACGCACCTTTATTATTTTAAGGCTTAATTCGCCAATGTGGCAATATGGCATCATATAGGACACATGATCCCCTACAAGGCGGCCCACACTGCCCCTATCCAAAAATTTTAAATTTTTTAAATTTAAAAATTTAAATATTTTATATTTTTTTTATATCAATTTTTATATTTATTTAAAATTCCAAATACTTTTTAAATTGTTAAAATGCCTCGCCCTTGATTCCCGTACGCCCGCCTTCAAGCCCTTCACCAACCCCAGCCTCGAAGTCACTGGATTACAGGCGTGCTCCACCACGCTCGACTAACATTACCATTATTATCGGAGACTTCGAAATTTAGCGATAATCAAATTTAGCAATTTCTCTAGTTTTTAAGCAAGTAAAAACTATTGAAATCTTTGAAAGACTATTTAAAAATTGTATGTAGGGATATTTTATTAATTCGTTAAATTTATTAGCCACGTACAGTATTATATTTAAGGTAATAAAACTGTCCTCGAAACACATCTGTAGACCTGAAGTTAATATATGCAACATAATTGATTAGGATCCGCCTGTTTATATAAAACCTAAGTTCCCATATAGAAATAATTAGCGAAGCTTATACTTTGAAAGCTATTTTCATCATTATATGTGACTTCAAAGTTTCTCCCTATCATACTCAAGTATTTAGTTCACTGAAACTGAATTCACTTTATCTGAATTATTGATGTAAATCATGTAAATTATGTTTTACATTTTCTAAATTCTCTATATGAAAATTTGTCCATTAACTTCTTCTTCGCCTTATCTCAGCAGGAACAATATCTTGTGTCTATCGAAATTTAAAGTAAAATAGAGCTATTTGCTGACATACAAAATTTTGAAGCTGAATTTAAATGAAGTTATTCCAACAATTTTTTTTAAATTACTTAATATTAGCTAAACACCATATATATACACATATACCAGTATCAAGTACCATTAAAGTGAAATGTATAAAAACGGTATTAAAGTACTTACAACTCTCAAAATAACGATGTTTAAAATACCTTGGGTGACTGAACACAATTTGAAAGGATCTATTCTTTATATTTGGTATCAGTTGCTTAATACTTGCTCGTAACATGTTAATGTTTGTGTCACATTATAAAAAGCTCAAGCTATGTTTCCATGGTAACCATTAAGATAAAAAAAAAAACACCTTAATAATTTCAAAGCATCCGGATTTTTTAAAATCTACTCGATTATTTTATATTTTCTGAAATCAAAACTTAGGGAAAAAAAGTAACCTTTACAAAATCAGAAATTTTTGACAAACTGGTTTATAGTATACATATATATACTACTAGTTGATGGGGCTATTACAGGCCCGTTCAAACAGTGCCACGATTTGCCTCAACATTTGTTGGGGCAAAATGCTTTGGCAGGTGTTAGACTGTGTTTAGAAACGTTGGAGCGTTTAAACTTTGCTGCAACATCGCCCCAACATTTCCGCTTTTTTCTCCTAAATCAGTGTTGGTATGATGTCAGAGCCGTTTGAATGTCTCATATGTCTTTGTCGGTTATTATTGCACACTGGCAGTATTACTTTCGCATTCGACTGGAATAAACGCTTTCTATTGTAATTCCCGATCAAAAATCTTTACATATGGGTAAGTAACGTCGGTAAAGCACAGATTCTTCGTCAGTGATTTTGAATAACTGCGTTCTCATCCTGATCGGAACCGACAAACTGCACTCGCTTAAAACTTCACTCGCACCTATCTGTTCAAACTGCATTTGAACCTATGTGATTGTACATACAAATCGAATTTGCATTGTAGTTCGCAGCTTTGTCGCTAGCATCACCGACGTTATTATCCGCGAATGCTACCTAAATGTCATTACAGGTGTCTTCGCCTCCGTATTGTCTGTTCATTGTCTGTCAATTTCGCGACAGCTGTTTTGTATTGCGCGCATGCGCATAGTCTGAAAGCTCTTGCGTAGATCTACTGGCGAACTCGCTGGGGGACAGCAAATCAGCCCTTGGAGTTTCACAACATCCACAGTGTTTCGCTTTAGGTCGAAAGAATTAGGAATGGTTGAGATACTTGAGTTCCATGATGTGATTGTACGGCGGGACTGCAGGACACGTGCCTCCGGTGTACCCATCCCAGCCGACTTCTTAACATGGTTTTCAAAGCTAGACGGAATGCGCTGCCTTTATAGAAGTATATTAAGGGGTTGCAACTGGAATTCGTCAAGCTACAAGTAACAGACCAAATATAAGCCGCACCATAATTGATGTTAGGAGACGTTACTAATTCATACAGAAAGGGAGCCCAAAATAAGGTGAAAACTCCGATCACCAAACCAACTGTTTTGGCCAGTTTTTTCTCAACTTCAAGTGCTGCATCGACTCCACCTTCGTATCTATTCTGAAGTTGTAGCCGCATCTTGGATCGTTTTCTGACATGTATGAAAATCAGACAATAGCAAGTAACGATGATCGAATATGAAATGAGAACTCCAATCACAGCGTACGTGGTATAGACGCCTTTGTCGCTTACAAACGCGTCCAGCGCCGGCGCTACGAGAGATAGTAACCAAATAGCTGTCAGGAGTATCTTCAACTTCAGTGCAGTCATAAAGCATCTGTATCTTAGCGGTTTGAGGATCACAGCACATCGATCAAGACTCATGAAACAGAGAGTTAATATTGACGCGGAACAGGAGGCGTTCCCAAGTAGCCTTGCAGCGTACTCCACTTTGATTAGACAATGTCCGTGAGCAGTTTTATGGAAGAGAATAGCTACAACCATGGGTTGAACCAGCATTGTGACGAGCAAATCTGTCAGTGCCAAGCCACAGATAAAATAACTTGAAATGACATGCAGACTTTTTGTGGAGTAAATTGTGGCACAGGTGATGATATTTCCACAGGTTCCTATGATGCAGCCCAGTATGTTCAGGATAATAAGAGTTGTCCCTTCAGCAAGGGGCAGTTTACATCTATAAGTTAACGACGACATGTTGAGTGATAACAAAGGATTAAGATCGTTGAACATTTCGAGAACAGCCAGTTAGGACACTAATCAGTAAAGCTCAATAATGCGGCGAGTGAATGCTTAAAGTTGTGCTCTATGTTTAGACCTGAAATCAATAAACCAGTCCTTGTAGAAATCAATCGCTTTTCGAGTTTTAGTCCTTCTTAACTAACACTGCTATTTTTGTCAAATACATGATATTATATATATTGTGACGAAACAATCTTCAACTGAATTGACTGATACTTAATGAGGTGCCGGACATGCTAGTCAAACTGTGCACTTTGTTTGCCAAGATGATTGAATTCAGCAGAGGAAACTCTCTATATTGACAAAGTTGTGACCCTTTTATTAAGGATGTGACCAAAACGCTATTATATTATATTTCGTGTCATACAAATTTATAATCATACACATTTCAATTAAAAGGTCCTAACATAATTACTATTTTTGTCTTCAGGAGCTGGCTCACATCTCACAGTTTTGCCGTAATCGAATGCAGCTTGGAAAAAGCAGATTCATGTTCGGAGTGAACTGTTTTTTTCATCCAAGTCTAACAAACAGATTGATACAATAATGCGCGGTTTGTTTATTCAGGTAAAAACTGGGCAGATGCGCAGTAGTGTAGTATTGACGGGATCGCCCACCTAACACACACGGATATAAAAAAATAATAGCAACGAGTAAAGAAACTTGCTGGCTAATGCGGTTGCATATCTAAAGCAAAGCAAGGTCCACACTTTAAACTGCATATTTTCAAAGTAAAATTTCGAGCATTGAATGAATTAACACTTTCAGTTTTATCATTGCAGGTGAATTCAACAGATCAATTGGAAATACAATAACAAGACAGGAACTCCTCTTGGCTTTGTTGTAACTATGTATCGTGTTTAACAAGTCATTGCTATTCTCACGTGATTCAGTCAACCAATGATCAGCCGATTACGAGGCCAGTGGGAAGTGCAATCAGGCTGGAGTTTGCTGTTGAAGTGGAGCTTTTTGTTTTTGAATCCAAGTATAAAAATGTCGGTTGAAATGCAGTTCTAAAAGCTCCATCAGATGGACCATCTGTGAAAATTTCCATGTTAATCATTCGTGTTTCTCGGAACAGCATAACCGAATGTCTACGAGAACGTTAGACAATATTTTCGAGTTTAACTTAACAAACAAAATATTGTTTACTGGCAATTGAACTTTTTAAGAAAATTTGTTGTGTTTGATGATGCACTTCCACGCAAAATGTTCCTTGGTTTTGCAATTTAATGTTTTCAACAACTTTAGTTTCTTTTTTATTCAGATTGATATGGACTCTGATTATGGAGTCGAGTTAATGACTTGCGTTTTCTTATAAACAAATATTCGCATTGGGGAAGGCGTGAAATACATTTTGGCTATTAATTTTGTTTAGTTCCGGCGGTCGAACAATAGTCGGTTACCGGTTTCATTTCGTACTCGCCTACGCATCACTGGATATTAGATGGCTTCAGTCATCAAGATATTGCCCCGGAACCTCGGATATTGCGAGGAGAAGTTACAATTAATGGAACACACCATTGTTTTGATTCCAGTTAGTTTTTGATCGAACTTGCGGGCGCCATGTTTGATTATGCGGTATTCCCATTGGGGCAGTGATTGCGATTGTACCGTGGCTCAGGAAATTCAAAAACCTGCTCCACGATTACTGCTCAGTGGGAATACCGCATAATCCAATATGGCGCTCCTGAGTAAGTGATACGAGCTTGGAGAAACGTTGCCTGTTTGCTCTGTAACGAAACATTTCAGACGAGTTCAGCACAAGCGCCCTTCGTGTGTCGTAGTTTATTTCAGGTTGTCTCGTTATCGTACTTCCAAAATAATTCGTAAAGAGTTTTACAATTCTTCTAGTTAATAAGTGTTTATATTTTAAGCGGGAATAAAGATGCTATAGCTATTTTAAAAAATGCAAAAATGTCACGCGAACAGATACATACTCTATATATCTAGCTCGATATAGCTAGACAGTGGAACCGCCTGCCCGTTGAAGTCGCCCGGAATTTCTTATTTCTGGTAGTACCATAGATAGTATGAAAGCAAAATATTTTCACTTTTGGAAACACAAAATTAACAACTCAAATAAGCTAATAGAGTTTTATAGAGACATATAGATAACTATAAAGCAGAATTGTACTTGTCGGTCCAATATAAAAAATGCACAACTAAAACAGAATCTTAGTAGATCGAACAAGGCAGATATTACAAACTATATTTGGGACGTGAACAGCGTTTCTGTCCTCCGTGCCGCACTGATGAAGTAGTAGAGGATCAATGAAATTCAATTTATTTGCGAATGCGGTTCACATCGATCGACACATCGACAACAATTGTATTCTAGTGCAATGGATCATTCTGGACTAAACACATCCACTTTGTCTTCTAGGGAAATTGCTATAAACGTTTAAAGCTTGCTGACCCATTTAATACTTTTTCATGATATTGCCATGTTTGTTCAAAACAGTTTTAAAGTAAGATTAAGCAAGTTGTAACGATACTATTTAGTATGTAGCTAGGTTTGTATCATTTACAGAAAACGTGCAGCTTCGACAATATCGTAGTGAGCATGTCAATAAAGCGGATATGTCTGTCTGTCTAGTTTCAATAGTTTCGAGTCAACTTGTTAATCCTATGTAGGCTGTACTCTCTTGGGTATCAAGAGGGCCAGGAGGCTTGACGCATCCACTCCCCCCTTTCCCCACATTGTAATTTATTTATTATTGGATTCTTTTTTTATAAAGCTTGGTAGGAATACTTATTGGGCTATAGTGTACAAAATTAGGTACTAATGAATTTCAAATTACAAAAGGACTGGGCGTAGACTACGAGTAGTCCCCCTTTTCCCTCCGTAATCCGTCGAGAGTTGCAAAAAAAGCCGCGTGGGCAGGCGAGAGGGAGAATGGGGCCATTCTTCTCGCCTTTTGCGCGCTGTACAGCTCTTATTTTCGCCAACTCTCGACGGATTACGGAGGGAAAAGAGGGACTACTCATAGTCTAGACTAGACTGGGCGCGTCTACCCAAACGATCTCTAACGAGTGTTTTGCACAGTATACCATCAAGAGTGTTTCGCGAGCTCTTGTTTCGGCACAATACATGTTACTTTATCTCGTCTAAGAATCAATGCAGTTAGGAAATGCATTATCTGAATCACATCTCAGTTGTAGTGCAGGCTAATGATTCTGTTTTGTTCTTTTCAATAGTATTTTCAGCATTGCTTTCTGGGATCGTTTGGGCAGATGGGCCCAGTTGTTTTGTAGTTTCTGGAGTGGCAAATTGTTGAGGACTTCATAATGACGGTCATTGAACTTAATTTTAACCTTTTTTCTTTCTATTTTCTGTTTGTGTTATGCTTTATTAAATTAAGAAACAAGTTAAGTAATATTTGATAAAGGGTTGACATTTTATACCAATAGATCTTTATCACGTATTGTATGTCAATCAAAAACTTGATGTTAGCACTTTGTAAATGCCAGAAATGGAAGACGGCAAGTCAAAGTCGGTATTAAGTAGCGAAAATTTGGGGGGTTTATCTAAAAAACTGCGGCACTGGGAAGTTTTTAAAAACAGAATTTTTTAAAGAGAATGTATGGTAAATTTCCAGTGGACGTGCAAAATTTTCGCTAGTTACCGATTTTGACTTGTTCTTTCCATTTCTGGCATTTACAAGTGTTAACATCAAGTTTTTGATTGTCGTGCAATACGTGATAAATAAAAGGTCTATTAAACCAATTACGCTTTTTGGTGGCCCAGACGCATTATGAAACAAAATTTGAACAGCCGAAGCTGATCTGCACAGCCACAACTACTACACTCTCCTAAGTTTGGCAGAACCTGACTACGCATGCGCTCAGACAATTTATCTAAGGAGGCACTACAGCAATCGCGGACAGCTATTTCGTCCTTGCATGTTGGGACTCATCAGTGAAGTCATTGTGACGTCGTTGTTTTTAATAGTCTAATTGCGTTTTGCGCCAGATACAGAATTTTCTAACAAGTATCAGCCAAAAACAGCTAAAATCGAGAGCACTGGCAAACATGGAGGCCGCCATCTTGAAGTGTCCCACAATGCACTGCTCTATCCAGAAGTCATTGCAGAACCAATTTTGGTTTTATCATTAGGAAACAACAAAGGATAAGTAGCATTCAACCACCCAGCGTACCCGTTTGTGCTCAAAAGACATGTCCAATTACATTTTACTACCACCTAGTAGCTATGTAGGTGAAAATGTTACCATGGCAACAAAATAAACACCTGTATCTCCTTCACTATTGTTCATTTGTTGGAGTGACCAGAAAACTTAGCAAAATTGTTTAATAGATTATCCTCGACAAAACCACTTGCAAACAATAATAAATATTCTAAAACTAAAGCGAAACTGACGCCCATCTCTAAACTGCCTAAAATTCCCATAATGCCTTACTGTCAGGACATTAAAAACGAAGTTCCGTAAACCAAGAAATATGTGGGAAAATAGCAGTCTGTCACGATTGTCTGACCATTAAATAAATATTTCTGCGTTGTATAATTTTTTGAATTTTTGGTTTTCAATTAAACGACTCAAAACGAAAATGTGAAAAGTAATGTTTCTGTCATTTATCTGCATACCAAAATGTTCGCCATAAAGTTTGAAGAAAAGTCACCAAATTCGGTATCACTATCTTTATCCACTGAGGAGTAACTTTCAAACACCACATAGGAGGCCTACAACTATTCGTGATTAAGTAAATCGAGCAAAGTCAATTTATAGATGACAATTCAACTGCCAGTTCATTGGCCGTGCCGGTTTCACTCGGAAAGCAAACACGAGATTTACTCAATTACGTTCGCTCAGAGATCCAAACCCCGCAGCAAATGCCCCTAACAATCTTCGTAAAATTAGAAAATATACTTATCTGTAAAGTTTCTCTGTGAACTGGAACCCCAAAATGGCCAAAGAAATCGAGAAACGTTGCTTCAAATTCAAGCATCAGTAGACACACACTTTCATGATGCGGTGTAATATTGACGTCATGTTGGTGCCTGTTCAAAATAGATCGGAGTTCTGGCCAATAACAGCCTCGCAAGCAAACTGACGCGACAATGCA
>JAOBYG010183973.1:0-10297 GCA_025403545.1 Epizoanthus stellaris
TGAAAAGATTAAAAGTTAGGAATTTTCCAGACGTTTCTGTAAGATGCAACACTTTATAGATGTTTTGGTCAAACCAATTTTTGTAGAAAAACGAGGAACCTGCAATTTGTATGCCTGAGTTGTTCCAAATTATGTCTTGGGGGTTTACAAAATGACTTGTTCCTTTTAAATATTGTGATTTAAAGTGGCTCCAAGCGATTAGTGTATCTTTGAGAAAATGGTTAGAGATTTTTTCCAAAAGTTTATCATTATCTTTGTAATTGCATTGCCATATTAAATTGCCACCAAGTGGATTTAGTTGGTTTTCAATTAAAGCCTTCCAGGTACAAGTTCTGTTCTCTAAGATTCTTTTGATCCAAGATATTTTAAGAGCTTTGCAGAAACTCAGAGGATCGAGTAATTTCAATCCACCTTGCTCTATGCTGTTGATGAGAACAGAGTGTTTTATTTTTGGAGGTTTGTTGTTCCAGAGGAAGTTTTGTAATATTTTACGTAGTTTAGAAGAGAAAAAAGCATCATGTGGATTAGGAAGTACAGAAAACAGATGACTGAGTTTGGATAAAGCTAGTGATTTTAAAATGATTATTTTCCCCAATAACGAAAGATCTCGTATTTTCCAAATATTTGTAATAATTATTTTGAATTTTTTCTAGCTGTGGTTCGTAATTGAGTGCACAGATGTTATTAGAGTCTGTGGAGAAAACCACACCTAGGGCAATGACAGAGTCCTTTGTCCATCTTAGTTTGTATTCAGGACAAAAGATAACATTTGTATTCTTCAAAGCACCTGCCCTGAGAATTTCACATTTTGAACAGTCGAGTTTTAGCCCTGAACATAAATAAAACTTGTCAAATATATTGAGCGTTCTTCTCAGTGTATCCTTTTCACTAGTAGAGTTGTATTGTCTGCAAACAGAGAAATTTTTGCTATAAGATCTTTATTAAGTTTTGAAATAGGTATTCTTTGAATTTTAGGGTCATTTCTGATAGCGATAGCCAACAGCTCTATACAGACAATAAAGAGGTAGGGAGAGAGTGGACAGCCCTGACGCACTCCTCTCGATAAGCTGAAGAATGAAGAGGCATGGCCGTTATTTGTAACACAGCTGGAGATATCGTTGTAAAAGACTTCAATCCAGCGTTGGACGTCCTTTCCAAAATTAAAGTAGTTTAACGCTTTTTGGATAAATTTCCATTCTTTAGAATCGAATGCTTTTTCAAAGTCAGTGAAAAACAACAGTGTGGGTATATCATTCTCGTCTGTGAAATCTATGATGTCAAAGAGAAGTCTAATATTTTCTCCAATGTAGTGTCCTTTGAGATATCCAGTTTGGTCAGAATGTATTATTGAGGGTAGGACGTGTTTTAATCGAGAGGCAATGCACTTTGTGGCGATTTTATAATCCATGTTCAGTAGAGATATTGGGCGCCAATTTTTTAAGTAGAAGGGAATTGCGTTCTTTTTGGGAATAAGGGAGATAATTCCACGTCGTTGACATGTAGACATTAGGCCATTCTCAAAGGCGTAAGAATAGCAAGCTAAAAGAGGTTTCCTTATGTCTAGCCAGAATACCTTATAAAATTCGGCGGGAAATCCATCTGTTCCCGGTGTTTTGTTGTTTGGCATCATATTTAGTGCACTAAGACACTCCTTTTCAGTTATCCCACCTTCACATGATTGTATTTCAGTTTCTTGTAGCGAGTTCTCTTTTGTTTGTGAAAGGAAAAATATTTCCGCTTCTTGCGGTTCTTCCATGGACAGTTTTGATTGATTTGATGAGTAAAGGTTTTCGTAGAATTTTAGTTCCTCATTTAAGATCTCTTTAGGGTCATTTATCTCTGTGCCGTCATCTGTTTTAATCATGGTAATTACTTTGGAATTGTAGTTTCTTCTCTCTAAGTTGAGGAAGTACCGTGTATTTTTTTCGCCCTGTTCTACCCATCTTGCCTTTGAACGTAGCATAACACCTGCTGTTTTCTGTTCTATTACGTTTTCGTGATTGCGTCTTTTCTCTTCCAGATCATGTCTGGTAGCATCCGTTGCACAATATGCACGCTTTCTTTCTAAAACTGTGATTTGCGCCATCAGCGTGTTTTCAAGATGTTTTCTTTCTTTAGATGTGTAAGAAGAGTAAGCTATTGTTTTCCCTCTTATCTGACATTTCAGAAAATCCCAAAAGAATAGCGGATTTAGGTGTTCAGTTATTCTCTTCAGAGGACTCTCTAATTAAAGATTTTATTTCATTGACATATGTAAGGTCTTTCAGAAGGTTTGTATTCAGCTTCCAGAAACCTCTCCCTCGCGGATTAGAGCCTTTTATCAGAGAAGGTTCGACAAGAGAATGGTCCGTTTTAAAGCCAGAAACAATGTCCGCGTTGTTGATGAAACGATTTAGGGATTGGGAAACTAAAAAATAATCTAGGCGGCACTGTATTTGTGCGTTTGCAGAACGCCACGTGTAGCGACTAATATCTGGATTAAGATCTCTCAAAATATCTGTTAATTCAAACTCGTTTATGATTTTGATCAGTTTTGAAAGAGAATTTCGACTGGTTTCTGTTCGGCCTCCTTTTTTGTCCACGACGGTATTTAAAACACAATTAAAATCACCTCCGACAATCAGCGATTCACATTCAATTTTTTTTAGATGCTCAAACACTTGATCAAAGAAGTTAGGATCATCTTCATTGGGTGCGTATAAGTTTACAAGAGTGTACTTTTTCCCTTCAATTGTGATGTCTGCAATAATGAACCTCCCATTGTCATCAGAATAATGATTTAATATTTCAAGATTAAAATTATTTTTGAACAAAATGCAGGTCCTTTGCTATTTAAATTTCCGTGACTAAACAAAATTTTGCATCCCCATTCATTTCTCCAGTATTTTTCACAATTATTCGTCGAGTGTGTTTCTTGTAGAAAAAATATTGCATGAGTGAGATTTATTTCTTAAGAATTTAAAAGTTTGTCCACGTTTTTCGAAGTTTCCAAGACCTCTGCAATCAAGTGAACATATATTGATTAAATTCTTATCATAAGCCATTGTGATATTTGGAGGATAATTTTAACATTGTTATCTGTAAGGAGTAATAATTGACTTTTGTGATGCTATAAACTTGGGAATATACAATAATAAAATATTTGACAACACAAGGACACAATACATGACACAAAACACAACGCACCAGTTGTACATTGGAGGAATGGTTGAAAAGGTCGACCAATGCAGTCTCCCCCGGGACAGGGCTACGAAAACTAGAATTCGAAAGTTAGAAAACAAAACAATAGATTCGCAGTTTAGGGAAAAGGACAAATGCTAGTTGATAACATTGAAAGGTAAAGCCAAAAGGAAAATGCTAATATAAGATGAGCATTTTCAAATAATTAATATAATAAGGAACCAAGAAGCATCAGTTTAGAGACCGCTTCTTTGGACGTTTTAATAAATATCTTGCCATCCATAGTCCAAGCTGCTTACCATTGACTCTGCATCTTACGCTTCCTTACTTCAGCGAAGAGCGACTTTTTTGCTTTAGTCAGATTCTCATTGATGTAGATTTGCTGAGCGCCGTGAAATTCTTGCTTCGGTAGCCATTTCAGCTTGAAACGTGCTTGATAAAATTCCTGCTTATATTGGTGAGCAAAGAACTTTACAATTATCAGTTTGATTCCTGTTTTTCTATGAAGTCGTTGAACAATATCGATGTCACCGCTGTCGATTTTGACATCCAATTTCTTTGCAAGCTGAACAGTAAACTTTTCTAGGTCTTCTCCCGCTTCCTCCGGTATTCTATGAATCTCAACATTGTATTTTCTTCGATATTGCTGCAATTCGTCCTGATTTGAGTCCAGCTGCTCAATTCTTGTTCTCATGCATGCCATAGTTTCCTAAGCTTGTTCTCCGTTCTTCTTCAGGTCTATGATTTCTTTCAGCAACGCTTCGTTCTCCTTCTTCACGTCTTCGATCAATTTGAAGTTAAAGTTTAAAGACTCTTTGAGCTCGTTGTAATCATTTCTCAATTCTTTCTGCTCTTCAAGGACTTTGTTTGTATTACGCTGAATTTATATGAGTACTTGGTAGATTTCCGAAGGACCGGGAGTTTCTGGCGTCGACTCATCAAACACTTTTAAAATTCTCTTCCATTTTTGACATTTTACGCGGATTTTCTTCGCTTGAGCTTGTAGAGTTGTTGCTTGTGCTCGAATTGTCTCTTCGTTTGCGAATACTACATAACATTACTAGTTAAATTCCCATATTCCGGGAGAGAAGGCTCTGCATCAGAAAGTACGTCCGCTCGCCATGACAGTCCGACCCGCCCTCCAGTTGAGGTTGAACTTTGGTGGCCTAAGATCTATCCCGTTACCTCTGAGATTGTAGCTGGAGTCCTTGAAATTGAAAACTAGATATCGTTCACTATTGTTGGTATGACCAAAAACCTTTGCATACATGTTTAATTAATTGTTCTGGATAAAATTTAATACATGCAAAAAATAATAAAAAAATCTGAAACTGAAACGAAGCTGGCACAATTTCTTACCTAAAACTCCCATAATGCCTTGCTGTCAGCACCATAGTAACGAAAATCCGGAAATTATGAAATAATTTGAAAAATAACCGTCTGTCACGATTGTATGATCACTAAAATAAATAATATTGCGTTTTTAACTCTTGGTTTTCAATTAAACGATTTAAAACAAAAATGTAAAAAGTGATGATTCTACTTGTGGTTTTCATGGCAACAGCTTGATAGCTGTGACATTGATCTGCATGCCAAAATGTTCGCCATAAAATCTGACTGAAAGGCGCCAATTTTTGTATTATTATCTGACTTTTCAGCTTTATCTACTGAGGAGAAACCACTAAACTAAATCCATGGGGAGGGTTGAGAAGCAAGTAGAAGTAAGAATTCTTTAAAACTGTGTCCAGTTTCTAACCAATACAAGGATACTCCACAAATGCAATAGAAAGAGAGGTGCCCAGATTAATTTTTGAGTGAAATCACAGTAATTTATATTATGCACCTCGCTGCAGATATTTGCCACAGCTGAGTATTTGTGAACAACATCCATTAATTGCCAATTCTAATTGTTTATAGCTAATAAGGAATTGAATTTATGTTTCTGCACGTAGATCAACCCTAAAGTAAAAGCAGCGAGACAAGTACAAGTTTTCGGTATGATTATAGCTCAGAATCACAAGATCTTGCTTATCATTATGCGTAAAAAGCGCAAAAAATGGCTGTTTAAAGTTATTTATTATAAAAATATCTTAATGTTCCCGAGGTGGTTTTTTTAAAATTTTCACACTAGTTGGCCAACGTTGTTCTCATTAAAACATCAAGACAGAAAAAAGAAAATATTTTGCAAAAAGTAACAAAACTGAGTTTAAAAACTATCTATTGCGCAAAGGGACTGGGGCGTTTTGTGAAAGTCGCCTAAATCGCACAGATAAATGTTTTCCATCGCAAACATTAGATAAAGGTTACAGTTTCTGAGATTCAGTAGAGAATGATAATATTGATGCAATGATAGATATTGCTACTATGCGCAGAAGAGGTCTGCAGTGCCGGCAGAACAAGGGAACGACCTTAAAGAATACCACTTATGGTGTACAAAGTTGGCAATAGTCTCGCCCCAAACTACCACGCTGATCTTCTCAGAACGAGAACAACGATCTCAGGAAAAACCTACTCGTTATCATAATTTCTGACATCTCTTCCCTTGTTCCCTTCGCAAATTTTCCTGTGTTTCCTTGTAATTACGCAATGTTCCCTAATTCCCATCCAATAATGTTACTTAAAATGTTTCATGTTCCCATGTTCCCCGACATATTTTGGCATGTTCCCATGTTCCCATTGCAAAATTAATATTGCCCATGTTCCCTTGTTCCCCCAAACCCCCGGGAGACCCTCAGGAAGGTGCAGTAAATCCATTGGAAGGTTCGACGATTTCAAAGTTTACTGCACTGTGCGAGAATTTCGCTTGCGATGACAGAACTTGATATAAAATTTAATTGTCAATTCGAGCAACCGCCGCGCGGTACGTATAACTAGTACTTTGTTTTCGACAAAGCGATCACATATATATATATACGCGGGATAGCCACGACTTCCAGAGTCCGGTCGATTGCTGCAACTTTCAGTCAGATACACATTTCCTTTGACATTACTCGACCATATTACTATTACCACACATGATGGATCTGTTGAGAATAGAAAATGCTTCGTTATATCCGTCTTGTTCAACAATCACAGACAACTCGCAAATGCAGTAAAATGAAACGGGCGGCTAGCTAGACTCATTGTGGAGAACTGCAGTCTTCTATCACGATTTCATAAACTGAAAACATTTTTCTCACACCAAGTCAGTAAAGACAAACCAACAAAAACTGTGTCTCAACGGCCGGGAGGCTACGGTTTCACTTTTAAAATCGCATGCGATTCATATCTCGTTTCTGAATTTAAAAACAATGAACATTCCATAAATATCTCTCACTGTTCTTTGACTGTAAATTAGTGGTTCTAAAGGGAACCTCGGCTGAAAAACACTTTTGTTCTCAAATTAGTATTGTCTTGGTCCCGGTTGGCAGCTGTAAAGCGACAAACCAACTCCAAACGATTTAGGCCCTGGCTTCACATGTGCCTAACTAAATTGCAGTTTGGATCGACCCAAATTAATTAAATTCGACTGTCGGGTCAAACGTCGAACTTTGTAATACATCCGAACCGAAAGTCGAAGTCGAAAGTTCGACTGAAGTCGATCCTAATGAAACAGTCGAACTCAATTGAGTCAAACGTCGAACTTCGCATGTACTTAATTCGCTCAATTTAGTTCGGCACATATCAGTGAAGTTCGGCGTTTGACCCAGGCCTTAGAGTGTTTCAATTCGTAGTTCGTCAGTGGTGTCCGACGCGTTGTTTCTCTCAAGCTACAGGTGGATGAATTGGTTCCTCTGACACTGTGAAGGAGGTACTCGACCCCCCTACTGGAGTCAAGGTTGCATATCGTTGTCAATTACGGAACCCATTGTATAACTGCTCGCTTCTTTGACATTCATGCGCCAAATCTAATGCTAATGAGCTAAATTCAACATAAATACATTGGAAGTGCACCATTTGAAACGTGACTTAATTACAATTAGAGAGTCTACCAGGTATAGCCGCCGCTTTAATAATGGCCTTCTACTAGTACCTCCAAGTTGCAAGACTCTCAGAACTCTGGGTGACAGGTTATTTTATGTAGCCGCTCCCAAGATTTGGAACAGCTTGCTGGGTTCCATAAGGAATTATGTGTCATTGGAGGGTTTCAAAAGCTCGGTTAAGACATAATTATATCGAAAGGTGTTTTCTTAGAAATGTGCAACTTTTTCATTGTATTTTTTAATTTAATTGTAACTTTAGAACTACATAGCACTTTTATCATTGCCATTTAAACATTTTATTGTAATTTCAGAATTAAATAGATTGTAATTTTTTAACTAGACTGTAATGTTAATACTAGATAGTAATTTTTTTTATTCAGATCGATGTAAATGCGCACTCGAACATTTTTTATTTATATTTGTGCAATACAAATGAATAAATTATTATTATTATTATTATTATTATTATTATTATTATTATTATTATTATTATTATTATTATTATTATTATTATTATAAAGAGAAAAGAGTGTAAGCTATAAATATCATTTGTATATCTACGACATAGTTTTTACTTTTTCTTATACTGCAATATTCCGAAAATAAGCCCATGGGCTTATATTTTTCAAAGTACTTTTGGGGGCTTATTTTCGGAGTGGGCTTATTATTGGAGGGGATTTTTCGTCTTGAAAATGAACGTACTTAAGTACATTAGCATACAAATATAAAGGCCATGGGCTTGCATTCGGGGTGGGCTTATTATCGGAACGATTTCGCGTCAGAGATTTGGAGGACTTATTTTTCGTAGTGGGTTTATTTCGGGAGGGGGGGGCTTATTCTACTTTGCTTGCCAATAGTGAATCTGTCCTTCGCATACACTCAAATCTTAAGACAGGGCTTCACAGCTTTTTGCCGAGCAGTCGGTTAACTATCCGACTTTATTTAAGTTCGATTTGTAGAGTTTCATCTCACACTCCTCCCACGCGCTCCTGGGTAATTGATATGGTGTGTTTCGAATTCGGTGATCACTGGATAGATCAATCACTTTAACGAGCCAATTGTGTATCAGGTTTGGTATTCATTAACGTTGTAGGTAAATTGCAAACTATAATTTCTACTACAACAAGCCATAAATTGCTTTTACTATCTTGCATGCACATATCGTTGGCCATGTTCACTTGCCTTCCGGAATTATTTTCGTGCGAGGGGATTTTCGGAGTTAAACAGACTGAAATATTAATCTATCTCTCAGCATGGTATTTGGGCTTTAATTTTCATAAACCGGAATGATTTCAGGTTTTCTTAAGAATTAAAATTGGAGACATTTTTTTTTATTCAACTTTATTAATTTGTTTATTTCCTCTTTTAACAAAGACAATTTCCTTTCGTGTGGCTTTGAAGCGTAATCACAAATATTATTTCCCCTTTGAATATTTTTCAATACCTTAACAAATTAAACTGCTCTGTAATTTCCTGAACTTTGAACACCAGAAGACAATTCAGTTGAGCGGATACACCTGCACTTTACGTGTGTTTAACGAGTGAAAATAATTCCACAGATCCACTCTCAATTTTATAACGTTTCTGATTTAACACTTATATAAGTCTTAAAAATTATTTAAATGTCGCGAGGATGAACACAAAACTAGACGCCTATAAAGTAACCGATTTGCCAAAATATTACTACTTCAATTCACACTACGTATAATTCCTGCAATCATGCTTACCTTGCAAATACAGGTCAATGTTCCTTCGGCTACATACCACTGAAGAGTACCAACTACAATGAGTAAAAAAGAGACACACATTTTCCCCTTGGAAAAACGAATCTCCGCCAAGACAACGCTTCGAGCATATGCCAGTAGAGACAACAGAGAATTTCTAAGATTTGAAGGCGAGATTGAGAAACTTGACAAAACAAGATCAAGCAAGCTCAAACAATATGAGGATGAGAAGAAAAACCTGCACCAAATTCTTTATTGCCTCCAGAGGGAACAACAAGGTAAGTGAGACAGTGGGTATTACATATGTCATTACTATTATTATCACTATTATATGTAGAGGAACACCATCGTCCATCAGTGACGCTTTATCAATAAAATTCGGTACTTCTTGCGGTAGAATCAAAATAAGCAGGTTATTAAGTAAAGTCTGTGTCGCTACGTACACATAAACAGATGAATGAATGAAAGAAACAAACGGAAACCGAAGCAGAGACAAAGACAGAGGCAGAGGCATAAGCAGAGGCAGAGGCAGAGGCAGAGGCAGAGGCAGAGGCAGAGGCAGAGGCAGAGGCAGAGGCAGAGGCAGAGGCAGAGGCAGATATAGATACAGATAGACGGACAGACAGACAGACAGAGGAACAAAGAGGGAAAAAGCATGCATACAAGATTCTGGCGAAACCGCTGACATTCTAATTGTTATGACATTGCATGTTGATGTTTTGGCATTTACAGGACTGGACTGACGGCAAAGCTCTGTGCTGGTATGTGGAAAGTCAGGCACCAGGCACCATTCCTGAGTATGACCGCATGACTGAGATGTCGCCTCATGAACGAGTACGTGTTGCGCTGGATAACGCCGAGGAAAAACTTGGAATTAAAAAGATTATAACACCCGAGGAGGTGGTCGATAACGTAGATGAGCTTCCACTGATGGCCTACGTTTTGCAGGTTTGTGTTTGACGTGTGTGTGTGCGTATGACTATCTGTGTTGGCGTGTGTGCGCGTATAACTGTCCGTGTGTCTATGTGTATGACTATCCGTGTCGACATGTGTGCCTGTATGACTGTCTGGATGCGTGTGTGTGTGTATGTGTGTGTATGTGTGTGTGTGTGTGCGTGCGTGCGTGCGTGCGTGTGTGCGTGTGCGTGTGCGTGTGCGCGTGCGCGTGCGCGTGCGCGTGTGCGTCTGCGTCTGCGTGTGCGTGTGTGTGTGTGTCTGTGCGTGCGTGCGTGTGAGTGAGTGTGTGCGTGTGCGTATGACTATCTGTGTTGGCGTGTGTGCGCGTATGACTGTCCGTGGCTCTATATGTATGACTATCTGTGTCGACATGTGTGCCTGTATGACTGTCTGGGTGTGTGTGTGTGTGTGTGTGTGAGTGCGTGCGTGTGTGTGTGTGTGTGTGTGTGTGCGTGTGAGTGGGAGTGTGTGTGT
>JAOBYG010184195.1:0-10296 GCA_025403545.1 Epizoanthus stellaris
TGTACAAAATATTTCTTTAAGTATTTTCCGGCTGCTGCTATAAGCCGTTTTGAAAATATTTGAAAGAACAAGCATTTCGAAGGGGGGACCAAATCCGCGAGAATCTCATTAAGGGGGACCATATCCGCTAGCACACCGGCGTAATTCAAGTTAGGGCACGGACTGTTGGTATATATTGTAAAAGCTAATTTTATTTTCTTATCAGGATGTCTACTAGGGGACGGACAACAGTCTAGAGATCTCTAGAGACTGCAGAACAGTCCCATATGGCCATAAGCTTTCTTCGCTAAATCGATCGGTCGCATAACCGGGATTTTGAGCGAATTTCCTCCGCGCGGTCGAGAGACGTGAGGTAAGAAGATTGACTATTTTGCAGTCTAAAAACACGGTCAAGCAACACCGGCAAGAATTATTGGTTTATCTATTCTTATCGACCGTATATTATTTGTTACCTCACTTATTTGCTAAACACTGCCTGCTTTTAGTCATCACTATCGCGGTTTTGCTTTCACGTCGTTTCGTGCGCTGTTTATGTAAAAATACTTCCATCTACAACCGGAAGAAAGAGTTCGCACGTGGTTCTGCCAGCCGTCGATTTCTATTTCCTCGTTGGAATCGGATTTCTTGACTGTTCTGTCACCGATTTAAACTAAAAAGCTCTGCTAAAAAGCCCCGAGTTTCTCGTGGTAACATTAGCTGAAATTATATTTTATTCATGCCCATAAAGTTCACGAAGAAGGCAGCACGGAGTTTCGCAACAACACGACATAATATAAATGTCGTGTAATTACAGGGGAACTCAACTTGTAACGATCCTATTGGTTGAGCGCAATGGACCTTGCCACGGCTGTTTTTCTTCTTTCCAGTTGTCAGGACGGATGGAAATAATTTATGAATTATGGGAAGGTAATAACGTTTGCTTTTTCAATTCATAAAAATGACTTTGTGGAGTTCTTTATTATTTTTAATGTTAGGCACATCCCATCGACAACTCCATATTTACGAATATTCCGACAATTTTGTCTTAAAAAAGATACAGAAATTTTTTATATCATACTAGTAACTATGAATATTTTGATTAGAAATGATTGTAAGTATGGCTGTATTTGCTGTTGAATTTCCGGCAAAACAAAACACTATAAATGTTGGATAAAGTTTTAGTGTTTCTCCAAAAAAATCGATGTGCAGCGCTGCCGTATTTGGCTCTCGAGATCGGGAAGATAATTTTAATTCATGTTGACAATATTCTAGCCTGCCCGCAGACGCTTATTTTCCTTCGCAGCGAGAAGAGCTCTCATATTGAAATTTCTTATAAAAATAAACGAAGATATGCTAAGGACTAAAAAGTCTAAAAAAAACAATTTAATAGCTTCATACTAACAGACCCAGGACTAATTATTTTCTAGTAAATAGCCATATATTATATTAGTGTCAGTTTGCAAATTTTTGTAAAACCAGTAATGGAATCATTGAAACATGACAATTCTGGCTAGACAGCCTTTTGTCATGCTGGACCCTGTGACCTGTCGACATCTCAAAACCGCGCGTGGCCGTGGTGTGCTTTGCAAGACACCAAAATAAATCCACTACTTTTTAGTTTTGGGTTTCTAAGAATTTGATTCGATATTAAACACCGGGGGAGAATTAAACCAATAACAGTAAACAGTCTTACCCAAAAGCTACAATCGCAAAGGGGTTAAAGGTTTGGAAACGATGCGTAAGTTTTTATTAAGTAAAAAACTGAGCGGGTCTACAGTGGTGTTGACATAAATAAGACAAATTTCTTGTGTTCAGTTTTCTTGTGATAGAATTCGACAAGTAGCTAAAAGTGTGATCTATAGCTATATAGATCTATAGCCACAAAGTAAAAGTCACCGTTCAATGATCTCGAACTATTACAGACATTTAAAATATCTTCCTGGGAAAGTTACAGAGCATGTTTTAAAACTAACAGAATAAAACGCTTTATCTGTACTAAATACTCAATTCCCTTCGTTTAGATGACTTCATTGTTCTGTACAAACAATCGCGTTTATTAGAACAAATCCGGACGGTATAGGTATAAAGTAATGCAGCAGATTCGTTCTGTTTACGACGTTTACCACTCCAGCTCTGCTATTCTGTCAGTGTCAGATTGGAACGCGTACTCAAGCATATAAACCCTCCTGCAGTGTCCGGTTTCAGAAGAAGCTTTCAATTTCTCGTGTCTGCGAAACGGAACATTCGATTTTAAAAATGATTTGCATTTGAGCGGTAAGAAGGATCTCATATGAACCGCCTCTTTAATACTTACTATTCAGCATAATTAGAAGCGAGAACTATAATGCCCACGCAAGTGCAGAGGTGACAGAAACTGAAAGGAAAACACCATAACTAGCAAATGTAACACTCACACGAGGAAGAAAATATTTTACTATTTTATAGGAGGTTCGAGTATGGTTATAACTTTATATATCGTATCGGGAGATTTCGTTCTATTAAAGCAACTTTGAACTGGTCACGGATGGCTTTGATTTTGGTATTTCCGATCACTTGATCGCGTGAAAACAACTCGGCATATCCGCTGGTATCACCTTTCGCAGTGTTGATTGCCAGGGATCGGAGGACAAAATCTTGGCGAACGCCATATGCCTCGACTTTAACTCCAGCGAATATGTATCAATCTATAAACCTACCCATAGTTAACTTAGGAATTGTGTGCATGGCTGGTGTGTAATGAAAACCCAAGGGCAATCAAGTAAATCTGACGCTTTCTGATGTGTTTTGTAATGTAAATCACAGTTGAGACGCGACGCCAACCTCGGAACTTTCTCTCAATATCGTCGATTATTGCTTGCGCCTGCGCATAGGGAAGGCTCCTGCGGCGAAACCAAAATACGACGGTCTAATCTGGAGGATTTTTGCTTTCAAACTTCGCTGTCCTTTGTGGAACAAGCTGCTGAAGAGGTACAGTTAAAATCATGCTTATTGACTTCGTAGTAGTTAGATTTACACTTGTATACTAGCCGCGAAACGGGTCAGAATGAATCGCATAAATTTTGCCCCTCGTGGCAAATCAGTTTTGAGTTTGCAAATATGGTGGCTGTTTGAGGTTATTCGAGAAGGCATGCGGACAACGTGACAGAGTTTCAGTCGGCTGCGAGGGAAAACAGCAGGATTATCTCGGCAATATTTTGCAGATATATGTTCGTAAGACTGTGTATATAATCTACTGCATCAGATGTTCCCATAGCGGTAGTTTACAATTTTAGTGATCGTGGTTTGAGACAGTCCTTATCGTCGGTTTTTGTATTCCTGCGCAGCTCGTAAAATTATGACGACATCGAACGTTCGAATTCCTTCAGATTGCATCTAGAAATTTACAATAATCATTTTCAAATTCAATATTGAAATTTACTGTTTATATCTTTGGCCAGAACAGTTCTTGCACACAAATTTGACCGTACTGGCGAACAGTATATTGTCGAGTTGCACTGATATAGTACATAAAATGTTTTTCAAAATGGTCCTTGGCGAACCGCTCAAAATTGAAACTGAACGATAGTGTTGATAGGAAGACAGCCACAGCCAGTAGGAAAACATGACATTTATTATTATAAGCGACCAAATGTATGAATGCCGATATAGGAGATTCATTGCAAGTTTTGCGGGCAAAGTTTCGATATTTAGTACCAGAATCCCGTCCCGAGGTAAAAACTGCGACGTCTGGCCAATAATATTTTGAAATATATCACAGATCCGCGTGATGTTTGCAGGTAATGTGCGTGCCCATGTTCAGTTTGGACTTCTAAATGACGTGTTTCCCTTTCAAACTTTCAAGTGAAACAAAGAAAGCAGAACCTCCAAGACTCTGTAGTGGCAACTCAGGTTTTCTAAATACGGGACTACTCATTTCGAACGCCTCACGAGCGAATTCGATACCATTTAGAAGGGCTAAGTGGCACATTTTTAACGCGTGTTTTTGATGTTCTACGCTTGGCTGAACATTGTACACTGAATAAAATTTCAGGAACATTTGGCCTTTGTGGCGTTTTCGCAGACTGTAGCTGCACTATTTTTATCTAGTTCTGACTTTGGTGAAATGTTCTTTATAATGTTTTATTTAACCAAACAGTAGCAATAGCTTATATATGAAATTAAGAGGAAACTAAGATAATTTAAAAGGCGAGAGCGAACGGTGATATTAATATTCATGAAGATTATTTTAAAATAATAGTTGAAGCCGGATTGTTTGTCTTCCAGCTAGTATTATACAATTAATATTTTATAATGCAACATTTAGGAGAAATGTAAGTGCGAGGTTTCCTATCATTTTGTTTTGTTATAAAGATAAATGAATTGTATAAGTAGCCATTTGAACATTTAGTCCTTATTATAAATTACATTTGAAAAACAATTGAGGGAGAAATACAGACTGATCATGATGGCCTGACGGGTGGGAGGCTCAGACAAAGACGAAAGATGGATAACTTAGCTTGGAATATAGCAATGTCTAAAGTTTCTAGTTTAAAGTTTACATGGCTTTCCACATTTTGGTGTGGCAATCTTCAACAATTTTAAAGAAATATTTTGTTGTGAAACTGATATTTGGAATGTATTGTATTATGCATATCCAAGCACAATTGGGTTATCTTATGTTGCTCTATTTATAATATGGAACGTTCAGCAGTGCCATATAAGATATCCAGCTTTTAGAACAATTGCCATTCATTTATCATCAACTGGTAGAACATGCAGCAGATCAAACTTTGTTCCCACTATTTCCATTCCTTTGCTGTTTTGATAATGGATTGTCAGAACCACAAAAGTCATGTCTTCTGTGGATGCCTCAAGTTAAAATATTATATTAAAAGTATGTTTTTAATGCAAATGAAATATTGGTATCAGCAAGTTTAGAACTAATATTTGGTTAAGGCAGCTGTTGTTTAGTCTGTCCCCAACATTAAAATTCTGCCTTTTCTATTTTGAACTTCTGTTAAACTATTGTATATATTTATTTAGAAATAAATAAGTAAGGTGCTTGAACATATGTTATATTGTGTAAGAGAATATTTTAAAAATCTTTTTTGGAGAGATTACATGTCTTAAATTTTAATATTTAGATTTAAATAAGCTTTAATCATTTCCAGCTCTGTCTAACTGATAGCATAAGCCAATATCTTGTTAATCTCTTGTAGATATATTCCTCCTTGCATATTAAGATATTAATTTAAGACAAAACTGAAAGATTCTAGCCAATAATTCCAATTTGTACATCAGTGTTTGTGCAATTTTACAAAATGTTCATCAAAAGACAAAAGTTCTAGATCTGTAGTAAGTGATTTGCTCTAGATTTCTTTGGCTATGCTGTAAAGAAGTTTGTAGCTTTAATTAAATGACAATCAATGTGAATGTCAGCCTAGTGTTTTCAATAGCTATGTGGCTTTATGGAAATAAATATAACTTTATCTTTAACAATTTTGGTAAAATTATAATTAGTGAGGGTCTTGCATTTGAATGCACACTTTAACATACAAGTGTCAAGTGTAACAAAGTGGGATAATATTTGTATCGAAGACAACCGAAGGCCCTGTATCCTTGAAATATCTCAGCTTGAGTTGTATGTAGGTACATGTGATAGATTTTTATACATTGTTATGTGAATTCATTTTCAACTGTTCAGTAGTCCGTAACTCATGAATAGCTGAAGCATGGCCAAAATAATGCATGTTAATGTTGTTTATACTCAGCATTCAACACTGCCTGAATATTTGATATGTTGTCAGGTGTTGGGTTGACCCCTCTGACCTTAGTGCTAATAATACTTATCTGCTAATGCATAATTGTTCAATAGTATTATATTAGGCCCAAGGGACTTTGTAAATTGTAACATTAAAAGTTGCACTCAACTTGGTATATACAGATGTTTAGAAAATGCATGCCTTGCTAAGATTTTGTATGTAATTTAAACAATGGTATAAAATATTACCTTTTTTTCTCTCAAATTGTGAATCTCTGTGAAATAGTACAAAATTGGCTGTGTAAAATGAATATATATCAATAACAAAATGGATTTAAATGAAACCATACAGTTGTACTCTACAGTGTCCAGGTAAGTAGGTCCAGAGAGAATTGTTTGGTAAAGTTCAAGGTTTTGGGTATGATTATACTGTAGTTAGTTTTTATCTATATTAATTAGTAATTACTAATTCAGTAATTGTGTTTTGAAATTGTTATGCTGTACAGTGCCATGAACTGTTAGGATATGCACACTATATAAATCCTTATTTATTATTTATTATGATTTCTTGGAACTTACAATATATAGTTTATTCCAGTTACAAGGATACAAAGAACTAAACAAGATAAATTTGACTTTTTGTATTACTTATCAATACCATAACTATGATATAAAGTGAAATTAATTTGGCTGACTTCAATATTCTTGTTTTAGTATATCTATTTGCCTACAACATGACAACATAACTTTTATGATATACATGTAGATTATATACTTACAAAATAAGATATCATGCCATCTGATGCCAGTAAAAGGATCATTTTCATGACAGGATAAAGACTAGAAATAAAAGATAAAAAGAAACAACTGAATGCAGAGTTCTCACAAAGCAACAGGAACTCTTAGTTTTGTCTTAGTTGTGTTCCTCATATACTTCTAGATAGATATAACAAATAACATTACTAATTATAATAGAGAATTGCATTAAATTAGAATCAAACTTTAAACAATGCTTCAAAATAATAACAGTATTATAAGAAATGAAGTAGGAAGCAATAACTTTTCTCTGGTCACAATCTTGAACTATCAGTGTTGTGGGAAGAAACTGCAAATTTGCCTTATAATAATTTTAAAAGACCTGTGAGCTTGATTTGGCATGTATATATATATACTTGTAGTTATCAATAATACCAGATATATAAGTAATAATTATTAATATTTTCGATACTCAACAAAATCGATAATGATCTATATTAATCAATAAGTAATTAATCAATTAATATCAGAAATCAATGAGAATCAATACCTAAAAATGTTACAATTATTGATTAATATAGATTTTGTATTAGTTAACAGTGTACTTTTAAATTTAAATTGATTTGTTAAAATATATACAATTGATACAATTTTGTATAATGACAAGATGAAATGAATACAGTTCATTTTTGGATAAAGCTTAAATAATTAATCTAACACAATTGCTCTAAAATCAAAGTTTTCCAGCAAGTACTTAACCAGAACATTGGTCATCTCTGTGTATACAGAGGACAACTCCATGATGAGACTACAGTAATTCCATGCAAATGAAAACATAAATTGGTTACTAAGCTTCAGGCAGTATTGAACAGCTGAGTGAAATCCCCTCCAAACAGATCAATATACCCAGTTATTAGTCCAGTTGTATTTGCTTCGAAGTCTATTACACACTGGATGAACAGAATGGAAAATATCTGAGGAGCTTTTCCGCTTGCAAATTTCCCATGGAATCATAACCCATGAGAGCATGTTGTGCCCTATTTCAGACTAGAACAGCTAAAAGTCACCATACCATAGCAGGCAGCATAATATATAGCTTAAGTATATATGGGAGTCCCCCCCCCCAGAAAAAAACCCAACAAAAATGTCAGGAGTTTATTGTGGTAGCCTGCCTGCAGATGCTAATTTTCCTTCACAGCAAGACATCTCTTCTTGCTGCAACGGAAAATTAGCATCTGCATGCATGCAAGCTATTATATATCGTGGAAGGCTAGAACTATTATAGTTGTACACTGGATATCATGGAAATTGCCTTTGATTTATTCAACAATTATTATATGTTCACTGTGTGCTTTTTCTCCAGGCTTGCCTCACTATGGAAGAGCCTGTGGCTCAATCAGACTTGCAAGACGTACATGGAGCAAGTAGTAAAACAAATCCAAGTACACTTGAAGAACTTGTAATCGAAAGTGTTGAGACTGAGGGAAGAGACGATGGAGACCTTGTTTCTGGAATTGATGAGCATGACAAGAAAGCTAATGTGTTGTATACAAACAATAATGCTGATTATCTTGAAGCTGAGTTGATACCTCATGATATTGAAGATGTGAGTCTATATATTATAATTAAGTAGTGGCTTTAGGAATATAACAAGTTCATGACGGTAAACTCTTTTTAAGCATTCGGCTTAGAACACATTGTTTTGTTTTATTATTTAATGCATTGGCTAATTAGCTGATTATACCATAAAATCCTAGTTATAAGCCCTGGGCTGATACAAGCCTGTATATTTTAGAGTTTTGGTAGACTTAATTACCACAAGTCTAATTCACAGAGAACATACATGCCAAGTTTGTTGGATAGTGTGGCTGGAGGTTTTTAAAATGTGCGATAGGTCAATGACAAGAGCCAAAGGCGCGAGCTTCTAGGGGGATCCGGGGGCATGCCCCCCCTGGAAATTTTGAAAATTTAGGGTCTCTAAAACATAATTTCCTGCATTTTGAGACCCTTTTGAAACTAACTGAACTTGTGACAAATTTCAAACAAAACTAGCACAATATACTTATAAACTGAAACAGTCTGACCATTAATTATATGAAACATGTTGTAGTCTCAGATTGCAGACTTGGCTTCTAGGCTAGGGGGATCCGGGGGTTAATGCCCCTGGAAAGTTTTGAAATTTAAGGGTCTCTAAAACAGCATTTTCATTTAATATAGTTTTCTATTTTATCGCAAGTGGAAGATTCACAGGAAAGCTGGAGATTTTGCTTGCGTGGCTGGGGAGCTGGAGACTTGGAGTCTCTGAAAGAATAGTGAAACACTTGGCCGGAAACCATAGTGCTTTGGGGAGAGTGTAACATCATTGAATGTTACCATACTGGTGATCACCTTATACATGTAACCAGGGGCGGCGGCTTATACATCTAATTGGGGGAAGGCTCATAACTGGGACTTTACTGACTGTGTAATAATAATAATAAGCAAAGTATTAAATATTATCAAATGTTGTTCTTACTAGTGTTCAGTATTCTTGCTGAAAGTCTCTTGAACTTTTGCAAAGATTGGAGTAAATTGTATCCTGTCTCCACTAATTTCCCTCCTTTTTGCAGAGAAGGAAATAATAGTGGCTAACAGACAGGCTGGAGTAACTTGTTGATGACTGCATTTGAATATATAATTATGATTACATGTAACTAATTGATGTATACTAGTACTGCAGGGACTGGTTGCGATAGCAGAAAACTCCAGAATGGAAAGAAGCAGGCTACACTCAGACTTTTCCTTGCAAGAATTAATTGTTCATGCAGTATTATCTGTATACATAGGGTGCTTTTCATTTGTCAGGTCAGACCGGTCAGTTCTCAAATGGAACGAGACAACTATCGGAACTGGTTCTGGCCAGACTGGCCATGCTCATGGATTAGAGCCATGTGACTCAGTTCTCCCGTTACGGATGGCCAGGGCATGGGAATGTTATTAGTGACTTTTGGCAAGAAAAAATGCTTGCTCTCGCCTTGACCAGTTTCCCATTTACAATGGCCAGGCCAGTTCTCTTGGGCCGGCCAGACCTGACAAATTGAAAGTGCCCTTAGATACATGTACTGTACATAATAATCTTTAAATTAAAGCTTAAGATAACGTTATGAATAGTGTTGATCAAAAGTAATTGTCAGGTCAACTTATTATTAATACATTTTCTTACTATCTCTACTGGTAGGCTTCAATAAAAGAAGAACCCAGTGCAGATGAAGAGAAATATGTTGGAGATGTTTTAGACAAAGAAAAATCACCTAGCTCCAAAGTTGACACTTCAGAACTTGGTTGTTGTGAATACTGTGGTGGTCCTGTAAAGAAGAGAAGACTGTGCTCACCTCTGAAACGATTTTGCTCAAAAGCTTGTGCTAGGAGCTTGAAAAGACCCAAGGTAAACATAACTATGAACTACTGAACCATACTTGAACTGTCAGGGGAGGGGTAGGTGAAAAGGATAACTTTCTGTATCTGTGAAACAACTTGATATTTTGTATTTGTGCTAGGAGCTTGAAAAGACCCAAGGTAAACATAACTATGATCTATTGAACCCTACTTGAACTGTCAGGGGAGGGGGAAGGGGAAAAGGATAACTTTCTTTAGTATTTGCCAAACCAGCGAATAGTGCTTTTCATGTGCTCTGATTGGTTAATCAAACTAGGGTTATCCAGTGCTATTCACCTTGGGCCACTCATGCATGACCGCATGCAAGCATGTGCCTAATATGTGAAGTAAATTTTGCTTTTTTTTTAAAGAAAATAAAGCTCTAATTTCAGTCTCTATTCACTGGT
>JAOBYG010184306.1:0-10296 GCA_025403545.1 Epizoanthus stellaris
CCCCCTTCCCCCGCCACACACACACACACACACACACTTTTTCTCGGCCCACCACTTTTAAAGCTGCTTTGCAGGTACCCTGTGTATGGTGGCCAAAGGCTGCAATTCAGAAATTGAGATATTTTACAAAATAAATTATCATTAAATATAAATTAAAGTAAAACGACAATAAATTGAAAATAAAATTGAATCTGTTTTCAAATCAAAATGAAAAGTAAATCAATTAGTAAATAAAACAAACATAAAACAAAACAAACACAAAATAAAACAAAACCAAAATTAGTTTCATTCTAATTTGAAAATAAAAACAAAAATGAAAACAAAATGAAATTTATTTTAAATAATTTAAAACTGAAAACTGAAAATACATGTTGTACTCTAGAAAATAATAAAATAAAATAAAACCAAACCAAAATTAATTTTCATTTTAAAATGAAGCGGATTTTAATCCATGGCCTATCACTGCAATTCAAATGAAAATGCCCATGGCCTATTGCTGCCACATGAAAAACATGTTGTCTTAGTATAATTTCAGTATTTCAATACCCAGGCCTAAAAATCCTGGAAAGCAAGTAACAGTCATGGAAAGTCATAGAAAATTAGATCTTTGTGTGAGCAAAATAAATTCATATTCTCAATTCATGTCAGCAGCTTCAAAGTCATTCAACTTCCATGCCCTGACTGCATATACCCAGGCTTTCCAGTCATTGATTTTCTTAATATTAAATTTTAGTTGACAAAAACTGTGTAAATTAACCCTGCATCTTGTGTAGCCTGCGTGAACAGACCCTTTTTTATCAATATGCATCTTGACGATTCACCAGTTGAATATTGCAATATATCTGCTTTCAGAATACTGCAATATATCAACCAACGAAAACAGAACAGGAAAAGATGGGTTGGAGTTTTGGAGCAAACCACTGTTCCAGGTAAGAACCCGAATATTTAATGAGTATGAATATTTGAATGAAATATTGATGCCCCAGGCCATGCACTTGGATGATCTACTCTACAAACTATTGTATATGACAAGTTGCAGTTAACATGCTGATAGAGACTTGTTGCGCTGAGCGTGTAAGCCCCAGCTGGACTGCAAGCTGTCTCTTCCTTTTCCTCAGAACGAAGGTAGACAAGCAAAAATACACGTGGCAAAGCCGCAAAATTGAAAGGTGAAGCCATGAGCAACTTGGCAACTACATCACGTCACACAGTGGTTCTTCTCTTGTCCTAAATTGTGTCTTTTATTGATGGAAACAGCAAAATAAAGGGGCTGCTTGCAGGGTCCCCGTGGTCCTTGAAAATCCTGGAAAGTTCTTGAATTTGAAAAAAAAATTGTAGGCCTTGCAATTCCTTGAAAATCACTTGAGGTCCTTGAAAATTCTTGAATTGTCTGCCAGCTGCGTCACCAGAACTTTTGATTTCAAATGCAAAAGATGAGTACTCCAACTAGCTAGTTCAGAAGAAAAACACGGACCGTATCTCCCAAAAGCAAATTCAATGTTTCTATTAACAAGCTTTGTCATTGGCTGTAAGTTTGGCCAATCTGCAATCAGGTTAGGTCTCCCATTTTGCCATGCGTGCCACTGTTTGATGTTTACAGAAAAATATTCAAAACGTTATCTGGTAGTTTTATTTGCCACACAAGGTCTTGGAATTTGCTGGGAGAGGTCCTTGAAAGTCAGTTAAGGGTGGGAGCCCTGTGCAATCATGTAGTCTACAGTATGCCTGAGCTGGACACCAGAACATAATTTATGGGTTCTGGTTTCCAGTCAGTGTGCTATTGATGTGAGAGATTTGCATTAGTAGGCTATCAGTTGGAATGGGAGTTAAAAAGAGGATCCACAAGTTGGAGGAATCTCCAGTAGGTGAGAAGGTGTGGTACTCTACTACCTCTGTTGTAGGAAACTATTTCAAGACTAAAGGCAACACTACTGAGGTTGTTGCAAAAGATGGTGAATTTGTACACGTCCTTCTTTTGAAATTGAGTTTTCCAAAAAATTATAATAATCGGAAGATTCTAAATAAAATATTATTTGAACTAGTTTATTGTTGTTCAGGCCTGCAGTCTCTCCAACATTTTGCTTCATTCTGCAGTACACCTGATCTATGGCTCAGCTGATCCAGTGAATCCTCCACCAATGTTGCAGAGATACAGGTACTCTTTGTGCACGGCTATCATCATAAAAATTAGTTATTATAGTATAACCTCGAATTGCAATTGTGTATTTCAGTACTAGTACCAGGTCAGGTCGCTTAGCCTCAGTTTTTGAGGTTATGTTACAGAGCCGTGTATCCATGCTAGACCAAAAATAATAAGCAGGCACACAAAAAGATGCAGGTAACTGTGGTGTTCTTATATGCTCAGTATGGGAAAATGTTAACATTTATATCCGCCATTTTGGATTTATGCAAATATACTAAAAAACGGCCTTCTTGGATTTGAGGAAAACACATAAAATTTCGGATGGATCCATGGCTAAAATAGATTCAGATACCGAAAAGAGGCTACATGCAAGAATTGGTGCTTTTATCCACCCTGTATTCATGGTAATTTCACTAAGATACCTAACTATACCAAATTAGCAAATCTACATGTACTGTGACTCAAACAGGGAGAGAAAACATCAGGAAAAAACACAAGAATTGCATTTTGATACGTTTTTTGAAGATAGTAGACACCACAGTCATTAGAAGAGAAACGGAAACGAAACACCAAAGGAATGAAAACAAATTCAAAAGAAATAAAACATACATGTATGGAAAATATAAACATGCAAAAATGCATTTTCCTGGATTTATTCTAACGTTTCTTCCATGCACTTACCGTCTACCACTTATTTTACCCTCCACCCCCAGGGAACTTGTATCGCATGGTACAGCTACAGTTCTAGCACCAACGATAGGGCATTATCCCCACTGGGAGGACCCAAGTGGCTTCATGCAAGGATATCTGGAATTCTTCGACAAGCTTCCATAATAATAGTCCTGTAGCATTTCAGGTAACACAGTTGTTAGTATAACTTGAACTAATGTTGTTTTCATATAAGTGTGAACACCTGATATGAACACATGTTCTAACTGGGAGTCAAGCATGTATTGAATGTCTGACAAACTTCAAAGTTTTCATGTCTGTTAGCACACATTTGGCAGCAAAGTCAGATTTTTCCAGATTTTTCTCATCACATCTGACTTTGCCACTGAAGGTGTGCTAGTGGATGTGAAACATGAATTCAAGTTTGGCAGATATTCAAAACATTATTTCACGTCAGGTGTTCAGCTTAGATGAAAATGACAGTAAAGTCTGCTATGAATGCTGAAGGTGCATACACAGGGTAGTCATGATCACAGGGATGTAGCCGATTTTTGCTAAAGCAGGTCCATCTTGGTTTTAAGGGGGTCCACGGATTTTTCTAGTTCCTAGGGGGGTCCGGGGGCATGCTCCCCGCGAGAAATGTTTTGGAAATTCGACTTAAAATGGTGTCTTTTAACGTGTTCTGACCGCCAAACTGAGGTAGTAACCACTTGTATATCTATGTTTAAATTAAGCAAAGAAATTCCATATTTCTATTAAGGCCTGGGTAATTCACATCACGTAAAGCTGCTGCGTTCGTTCGTTCGCAAATCTCAGCTGTAATGAATGCTTTATATTATTGTGAAGCAGAAGCCAAAACAAAACAAAACTAACAGAATATTGTAAAATTTCAAATGGCATATACATGTTTATTTCCTATTTAAGAAATCATTCAAATCGTAAGCTGTTTCCATTCAAAGTTAAATATCTTTCTCTCGCAAATAGCTGATCCCTGACAACGTAACAGCCGGGCAAATGGACCATGGACCGGCTTCTTTCTACATCCCTGGATCAATGCTCTGTTGTCTGTTACTTCCCTAGTTAAAATGTTACTTGTTACAGTCTGACCAGGTGTGGAAGGGAACTGATTCTTCGGATCAATAGTCTGCAAGACTGTCCCTTCTTTCACCAGAAATAGTCGAGAGAAAGGATTTTGTGCGAGTTGTGCAAAAATATTGGGGACAGTCGAAAATCATGAGGCTAGGTAAAGGAGAATGAGGTACCACACAAGATCTGACTCCCCAATCTCCTTTTTCCTGACCATGCAAGTAAGATAACTCTAAATCCTGTTTTTCAACTATTTGTAGTGTGAAGACTCGACTCTTTTGCAGGTGGTTATTGCGAGTTTTATAAATGTAAAAGGGTGGGTGAGTTGTGGGTGGGTGGTGGTGATGGGACGTATAGTGGAGGGAGAAAAAAGGGTGCTTTATATAAAAACGTTTTAACTCTGAGTTTAGTTTCTAATCATTATAATGAATTATTTTAAGTTTGAAGGTAAATAACAGTAGTTTATAAGTTGGCTTGGCAAGTTGTCGAAGTTGGTAATGGCTAAGTAATGGCTTACCATGTGTTAACTCAACACTTAGTTATTCTCTTCATACATTACTTCTTACAAAATTCTGTCTTTATGGAAGCAAATGCTTGCCATGGCAATAAACATTTCCTGACAGACTTTCTTGAGTTCACACATGTATTTACATAAAAGAAAATTGAGACATTATTTTGTTACAGCACTGTTGGTGCTGCCGTGGGAATAACTGGACATTTGGGAATGAACTAGATATTAGAACCATTTGCGTGACTCTTTTGACCGATTATTTAAATAAAGTCTAAATCTTAGCCAATGACTATCTTTTGTTCAGAGTTGTTATGATATAATCGGCCCATTGTGGTCCTGACGTGTCTATAGTGAAATATTCTGATGTCTTGTCAGTTCCTGTGTACAATGCCACTCCTCTGCTTATTTCTCTTCAGTATCTGACAGGTCTAGAGCTGTCAGCACATGCATTGCTGTGCTAAGCGTTAATGACATGTCAAGAACTTTTGGTATCAATAATGATGATTCCAACAATCCAAATATCTGCTTACATTATAACGGTGTGGTTTTGTGAGAAAGATGTTGATAACTGGTCATGCAGTCATGTAACGTATATTTATTTAGAAATAGATTATTTAGAAATAATGTAAGGTAATTGTAGATTAGAAATATTTAGTAGCAAACATATAATATACAGTTTATTCTCGAAGACTGAGGATTGATGATATTTGATTTATATCTAGCAGAACTTTATTCAGGGTTGCCATGGGTCCGGGTAAAAGTCAGGGGAAAATATTGTTTTCAATGTCAGGAAAAAGTCAGGGAATTTTCATCTTGTTTCAGGGAATGTTGACATTTTGATTAGAAGTCAGGGGAAAATGCCATTGGTCAAGGAAAACTGAATTTTTAAGAAAATATTGCTAGCAGGAAAGGCAGAAAAATTTAAAGCACATCCACTTTATCCTCTTTGAGAGCCAACAATGAGTTGAAGACTAAGTTCCACATCATTCTACGTATTTACTTGGTTGATCAGCAGATACAACTTTTGGGATGTTCATTAGGCAGCGCAATATATTGTGGTTTTTGGCCTGCTTCAAATAGGATCAAATGGTTTTCTGAACATATATTTCAATGGAGAAAGTCAGGGAAAATTGAAGCTGAGTCAGGGAAAAGTAAGGGAATTTTGAAATCTGACCTCAGTGGCAACCATGTTATTCCAAATTTGAAACATCACTTTTGTGTTCTCGTGGGACATTTTTATACCATTGATAATAGTTTTGTAACCTATAGGAAAGAAAAGCATAATTAATGTGCAAGCTTGTGAAGCTCTGTATGACATTTGAGATTAATGAAATGAAAATAAACAATCACCTGGTGACATCACTTAGTCATTGCAAGTATGTTTATGACTAATTAAAAGTATGGTCCAGAAAATGAGAAATACTCTATCACTGATAGTATTACCGATAGACACTAAAACCTAGAAGCTAAATGCCAGATTGGCTTCAACTTTAAAAAAAACTAAAATCTTAAAATATTTTCTGCACTTAAAGCTATAGTTAAAATTAGTATTCAAAAGTACCTCCATGTTTTTTGTGTAAATGGATTGGAATTAAGATTGTGTATCAAATGGGTAAACTTACACCATCCTCCGATTGTAGTTTAAATGGGTTGGGGTAAAGGTTCTGCACCAAATGGTTTTACACCATACCCTGGGTGTAGTGTAAATGGATTGGAACAAAAGTTCTTCACCAAATGGTTTTTCACTATACACCAGCTTAGTGTAATGGATTGCCATTGGAACAAAGGTTGTATGCCAAATGGGTTTGCACTATATTCTGGTTGTAGTGTAAATGGATTGGAACACAATTAAGGTTCTGCAAGTGTGAATGGATTGGAACAAAGGTTGTGCACCAATTGGGTTTACATGTTCCAGTTGTACTAGGAATGGATCAGAGTAAATGTTTTGCACCAAATGGGTTTGCGCTATCGTCCGGTTGTAGTGTAAATGGATTGGAATTAAGGTTCTGCATCTAATGGGTTTTCACCATACTCTGGTTTAGTGCAAATGGATTGGAACAAGGGTTGTGCGCCAAATGGCTTTGCATCATATTCTGGTTGTAGTGTAGATGGATCGGAACAAAATTAAGGTTCTGCATCTAATTAGTTTTCACCATACTCTGGTTTAGTGCAAATGGATTGGAACAAGGGTTGTGCGCCAAATGGGTTTGCACCATATTCCCGTTGTAGTGTAGATGGATCGGAACAAAATAAAGGTTCTGCACCAATTGTGTTGCATCATGCTTTTGTTGTAGTGCGAATTGATGGGAGTAAAGGATCTACACCACGTGGGTTTGTAGCATACTCTGTTTGTAGTGTGAATAGAATGGAATAAAGCTTCTGCACCAGTTGGACTTACACTTTGCTCCAGTTGTACAAGGAATGGATCAAAATAAAGGTTCTGCACCAAATGGGTATGCATTACATTCCGGTTCAGTGTAAATGGATTGGAACAAGGGTTGTTTGCTAAATGGATTTGCACCATACTGATTACTCTGGTTGTAGTGTAAACGGATCGGAGTAAAGGTTATGCACCAAATGGGCTAACACTATGCCCACGCTGTAGTGTGAATGGATTGGAACAAAAGTTATGCACCAAATGGATGTGCACCATACTCCGGTTGCAGTGTAAATGGATCAGAGTAAAGGTTCTGCACCAAATGGGTTAACACCATGCCCTCGTTGTAATGTGAATAGATTGGGACAATAGTTCTGCGCCAAATGGGTCTACATCATCCTCCGGTTGTAGCATACCTGTAAATTGATCGGAATAGAGGTTCTTCACCAAATAGGTTTGCACAATGTCCTGGTTCTAGTGTGAATGGATCTGAAGTTCCTGCGCTAAATGGGTTTGCACATAGATACTCCGGTTGTAGTGTAAATGGATCGGAATAAAGGTTCTGCACGAACTGGGTTTACATCATGCTACAGTTGTACTACGAATGGATCGGAATAAAGGTTCTGCACTAAGTGGGTAAACTTGCACCGTGCCTCGGTTGTAGTATGTTCGAACGTTTCTTCACCAAGTGAGTTTGCATGATCTGGATGTAGTGTAAATGGATTGGAATAAAGGTTCTGTACCAACTGGGTTTCCACCATGCTCTGGTTGTAGTGTAAATGGATCGGAATAAAGGTTCTGCAACCAATCGGTTTACATCATGCTCGGATTGTAGTTTAAATGGATTGAAATTAAGATTCTACATGAAATGGGTTCACATCATGCTCCATTTGCAATGTGAATGGTTTGTTAGTGTGAATGTTTGGAATATAGTGTCTGCCCGTGATACATCTAATCATCACCGGATTGTAATGTTATGAAATACAGGTTCTGCACCTAATTGGGTTTCAGCATGCTTCGACAGGGTTGCCACAGAGTCTGGAAAAGTCATGGAATTTTCATTTTGGTCATGGAAATTCCAGACCATGGTCAAAAGTCATGGAAAAGTCATGGAATTTTTTTTGTCAGAATGTAAAATGCATTCTAACAAAAAACATTCCATTTTACATTCTGACAAAACAAATTCCATGACTTTTCCATGATGCGATTTCGGAGAATGGATATTTTAAATATTTTCATGACTTTTCCAAAATGCGATTTCGGATTTCCGAAAAGGCGATTTCGGAGAATGGATTTTTTAAACATTTTCCGGCGGAGCATGCCCTGGACCCCCCTAGAAACATATTTCTTGGTCTGGAATTTTATAATTGGTCATGGAAAAGTATTGGAATTTTGAGATGTAAGATCCGTGGCAACCCTGTTGAAATATTCACAGAGCTATGAAATGGAAATATGTTAGATAGAAAGCCCTGTTATAAACTGAACGTGTCTGTAACCATCCATGCTACAGAAAAATGTCTCTCTTAGACCTTTGTATTTACATGTCAACATAAACAACTTTCACAAAAGACAACGTTTTAAAAAAAATTCATTCATATGCGTTCATCAAGAGAGATACACGTTGTCAATTTCTGTTTTGTTGCCGTGAAAAAGACTAGAAAAAAACATTCTTTTTCCCGAAAAAGGTCAGTTGCAATGGAAAGTGCAGTAGGTAAGTCAGCCAATATATCAAGAAAAAGTGCAAATAAAAACATTGTATTGCAGTTGTGTATTATTATACCATTTTGTCTCGAAGTGGTTAAAACCTCATTGAATTGACCATTATTAACAGCAAGGATGTTTATACGGATTTCCATCAAACCAAGAAACTGAATTCATTATATGAAAACCACCATAAATGAGATCAGTGGAGCATATTTTCTGGTCGAATTTTCTCTCTCCAATAAACCCGGCATATTTTTTTTTGTTATAGACACTTACTTTTTACCATTTCATTCACGAGTTCGCTCATAGGAGCCTTTGATTAAAAAGGGCAGAAGTGTCATGTCAAAAGTCCATTTTTCACGATCCAACAACAAAGTTCATTAGCATTATTTAAATTTCGTGGCTGTACGACAGAGAAGAATCAAATGTGATAAAGTTTATATTATTATAACAATTCAAATGGTTTTTAAGATCTCTTTCCTCATTAACAGGTGGTCCAGTTATTCCAGAGCCATTTATGCATAGAAAGATAAGAGAAGGAGTACCTACTGGTAGGTGGCTTTCAACAACTGTATCTGTTCACTCACTATTCAGTTGTATGCGTTTCCACCATAAGAATATCGAACGAATTTCCACAAACTTGGACATAGCCTAAAATCCGTATTATAAACTCTGGGCTGATATAAACTCTGAGGTGACTGGGGGGTATAACCGGAATAGAAAAAATCGTCAATGGATGCATTAACAGAAAACTTTGTAAATGTTTCGTATCAAGTTCGTTCCATTGAAAACATAATCACCGTACGATAGTGAGTTTAAGTAAGAGCTAGATAAAGAAGACTACCTGTTTAATTTTTTTATATTGTTATGTTTAGCATTAATAAACAGCAATATTCAATAATAGTAATGATGATACTAATAATAAATTGCTTATCGCGCTCGAACCGACCCAACAAATCCACTACGAAGATCCGGAGTAGTGACGTCAATGGACGGAATTAACGGCTAGTTTATTCAGAAGTGTCTCTCTCGGGAAGAAAAATATTTCGAGGCCGAGGAGAATGTCTGATTTTCAGGCTAGGACTTCAGTATTTCTTCGAAAAATATTGGCAGCTATTTTACGGATGTTACTAAATCCAGGAAAGAGGAACGGGGATCTGGGTACTAACTGCCAATCAGGAATAGACAAACAGCGGTCAAACAGCGCGTCGCGGTAGTCGGAGGAAAATATGGACGGTATTAAAGCAATATTTTCATTGATAAAAAGGTGTTCCTGCTGAATCCTGTCGCTTATTTGACAGATAATTCAATTTCTAATACCATGAAATTGCAGGGGTGATGAGGTCGGAGAGGTAGGTGTCTATTGTACAACAAGGTTATTTTGTACTTACGATTTCAGGTACCATAATAGCAACTGTTGAGGCAACAGGCTCGGGCAGTTAACATACGATATTAACGCTACTTCAAAAACATGGTTTGCTATAAACAGCACCGGAACCATTTATGTCATTAAGCCGCTAGACAGAGAGGTATTTATACTGTAGTTTTCATAATTTGTGAGTGTGGGCGTGCACGCCTGTGGAGTGTATTAAACAGGAAGTTCCAGTATAAAAGGCTAAGCTCCGCCCCCTTTCCCCAAGGTCACCGAGCGCGCGAGTTCAAAATGGCGGACAGCCGTCTTTGACTTTGTGAATACGTGAACTAATGTGAATTCAAGATTTTCCTGATGTAAAACTCTTAGCTGCTGTCTCACGAACTGATAATGATAAGAAATAAAAGGTAACTGAGCAAGAAAATAAACGTAAT
>JAOBYG010184417.1:0-18002 GCA_025403545.1 Epizoanthus stellaris
ACCGTAATGACACCTCCATGGGAAGCAAGTATTTGGATTTGTGTGTGTTCATCATCCACGTCGACAGCTTTAAGGCTTAGTTGACATCCGTTGTCAACATGATACACTGCAAAAGGAGGATATCGCAATGTGGGTGAAACAAACACGGATCAGCCACAAGATGAGTAATAATCTCCTACCTCCGTTATGTCTTCGATACACGGTAATCACGCCGTGCGTCGGGATCCAAATTTTGACAATTTCATAGATGCCGCCAGTTGGTGGATCTGGGAACTCTGGTTCATGAGGCTTTGACATAGTTTCCTTGGGTTCTCAGTGGTGTGGAGCTGGATGATATTGCTTGCTGTGCTTCTCGTAGTCTCTTTCGATTGAAGAGGGTGTGTTGCGCGCGTATCTGTTAAATATGCTATTCCAACGGTAGAAAAGTATTTTTAGACTTTGTCGTCAACATAGGTTTTTTTTCTAATGTTGCTTGAAAGGTTTAAACCAATCGTGAATAAGATGCTTTGCGATACATTTCAATGCAAAAAAATCTTTGATTGGTTGCCTGCAAATCGGTGCTTTCCAGGAAAAACCTTGAGCGGGTTATGAACTAGTCGTGCTGAGAAACTCGTTTTGGTCAATATTAATGTACACACTACATTCAGCATGTTTCTTGAACCTAACTTTTCCCGCGCTTCAGTAAATGAGATTGTCTCGATAATAAAGTTGCAGTTTGCGCGCAATTTGTTATCTACAAAAAAATGTTATCGAGAATAAAGTAGTGGGAAGCGAGAAAACGGGAGGAAAGATAAGTAATCAGTAGTTGGTTAATACAGACAACTAGAATGCTGTCAGTTCTGCTTAGTTTATTGTTAGCAAGATTGTGAATCACTGATTTCTTACAAGTTTACATCACATCTTTTTTCATCTGTTTTTGTACTTCTTCGTTAGCTGCAAACAAGAGGATAAATATTGTTAAGAAATCACGACAAACGTTTGAAGTTTAGAACTGATTCTACTTGCGCGCATTGCAGTTATTTCAGCAAAGTAAGACGTGAGCACTTGAAGTTGTGTGGAAGTGTGCTGTTTTGAACACAAGTTCTGTAGTGTCTACTATTCCATCTTTTGTCACTCTGTGCTGAATGTTACTTTCAAAGATGTTAACTTTTACCTATTGTACGGTGATCTTTCATTAATAAGCAGCTGTCGTTAACGAAACAGTAAACCATACTAAGATATAGCTAAGGCAACTGTGGATATTCTATCGTTGACTTACGTTATGTATCGCATGTGTTAAGATCATGAAATGTAAGTTTGCTTACCGTCAGTTTGATTTAAAGCTCTGTACATGCTCCTTTCCATTACCAAGTGAATATGATGCTACAACATAGATTTGAGATTTTGAACGATTGCAGTCAAGTACTACGAATAGCACGGTAAAATAATGGAGAACTTACTTGAAACCCAGCCTCTGTCCCGTTTGACTATTATGGTCTCTCCTGAACACAGTGTGAATTTAATAGTTTCGTGCCACCACTGTCTGTCAATCTCAATGCTCTTTACTGGTTTTTTCCCTTGGGGTGGACATGGGCACTGAGTCTGGTATGCTTTTGACATCCTTTCTATGAATTTACAGTTGTTTAAGAGGTGAACGACAATGCCTGTGAAAGATTTCGTTGTCTCTTTGAGAAAGCGGGAGCGATGCGCGCATAACTATATATCCCCTTATTCGCCTTTGCGTGACTAATTTTAAACCAATCGCTAATTGACACACTACAATATTTTCGGTACACAACGATTTTGATTGGTTGTATCCTAATCGGGACTTTCCCGGTAACCTTTGACTAATGACTTCAAAATCCTAGAAATCGGATTTGAAAATATATTTTAGGAAATTATTTGCATTCGTTGCAGACGATTTCTTTTATTTCGACAAGCAAGCAGGAAGGCGCGCTGGGGAATGTATTGAAGTGCATTTCAGCTGTTCTAGTTGATGCGCTCTCAACACAAGATGTTTAACGGCTTTCTTTTGCTAATGGCACTTGTCCATCGCGCAACACATGTACTCATATTTGTCAAGATGTTTTCCTTGGCCCCTCTGGGTTGCGCAACTTGAAATACAGCGTTTTCCTCAAACCGTTATAACTATTATCCTCGTAACTTGTAAGAATAAACAAAAAGAAACGTGAAATAATAAACATTTGATTTAGTTACTGAGATATTGTCGAGTTTCCATTCTTATATTTCTAACATGCACCCTAAAGATGTTTACAAATTCGTTTCGAGATATGAGTAAATAAAGATTAACAAGAGTTATCGTGCTTCCAGTTTGTAAGTTTGCTTGTAGGTTATCCAGTCTCATTATATACCAGTGTTCTGTCTTGAAAAGTGGGTTTCTTCCGGTTCCATGTTCAGTTAGGATAAGTTTTTCTTGCACGTGTGTTCTGTGGGAGGAATAACAGCAAGTTAAGTTATATAGCTTGAATCATCATTCACATTTACATGAGTACGATCAACTGAAGGTTGCTTGTAAATCACGCACGAGAATTAATTTAACTGACGCGCATTTTATGTTTCTGTTTAGTAGCAAGTGCGTTTTCACAGCCTAGTATAAACGAACGGGTTTTTGTTTTTCATTTTAGTGGTTATTTCTCCCGCGATTTTCTTTCAGAAAATGTACAGAACTTCTAATCATCAAAATCACAAATTATGCCCAACATGTTGATGCTGTCGAAATACTTATGCATCGAATATTTGTTGTAAAATTAACACATGCTTTTGATTGGTGCCATTATCAAAGCTTACCTGGTGTTTGCAAGATTAACTAAAGGTTCATTTTGACCGTAGTACTTCAAAACATTACTGGAATGAATATATTTATTGGCCCTTACCATTTCATACTATTTATGCTGATTACGCGGTCGGTTCCACTGACTATTCGCCGCTCTATTGCTAGAAAACAGAATTTGACACAGGTAAGGAACAACACAGTCTTCCCCTTTAGTCCAGTAATACCTTCCGTGAATATCAAGTTAGAAAGCTTCAGTTAGATAAAGTTAAATTAACTTACTTCCATCACTGTATATGATAATGTCAAATATGTCGTTTGTGCTCCAACCTGTGTTGAGTTTCACGCGGTATTTATTCACAACGTAACGTGGTGGACTGCAGAAATCTGTCGAATATATACCTCTGTTCCAGTAGCGATCAGCCATGTTGTCTTCTTTCAAGCTTTATTATCTTACTGGTTCTCTATACACTTTGGTTACTCCTACCTTTCCTTTTTTGTCGAAAATCGCTGCTTCAGTAGAATTTTGTAACCGACTAGGAGCTATTTACGGCGCATTTCGTAATATTTCTTATCCGTTGTAACCAATGAAGACCTGCCCTCTGTAATTCAATTGTGTTTGATCTTATAATTGATCTCAACTTGACACTGCCAAGAAATACATTCGTAAGCATTATTTTTTTTACTTGCGCATCACAAACTCTTGTCAGGATACGTTCCAGATACATTAAATAGCGGGATGGCATTTGAAGTTTCATATTTCAAAGCTTCCGTGAAGTAGCTGACTTGCGCGTTGTTTCTAATTTCTTACATTAATCGTACAGTGGTAGTTTATTTTTTGTAATTTACAGAGTACACTGTTAGGCATGAGAAATGGATGCGCACGTATTCTGAGGTTTTGAAGAGTAGACTTGTCTACAAAGGCGTTTCTAATTATATTGTCACTGTAACCAGCAAAGCTAGAATGGTCATGCCACCATTTGTGGCCGATCTACTACAATATCATCAGTTTATGACCATTTCTTTTATTCATGTATAATTTTGTCCTAAAGTTAGACAGCTTTTTCAGGGTTGTAGCGAAGTGTTGATGCCGCGCAACTCAATTTAGTTCTTAACAATGCTTTTGAATTTACGCTCTTCTATTCCGTGCGGTTTCTGATTGTGCATTGTGTGGTTTGTCCAAAAGGGAAGTGTCCAAATTTTGTGAATTTGTTCACAGAATGCCATTTCGTGAGCACATTTTGTATATATTTGTACTTATATGATTTTACGAATAGGTTTCTCATATAAAAGTGGGTGCTACTAAACATGTATCTGTTATTTTCATGCGTGAAATAATAGACAAATTGTATAGACCAATTGTTTGCACTAGTGGATAGTACGTGGATCGCATTAGCAATGCAAATGTTTGAAATTTTGACGCAGCACGACATATTTGAAGGTTGTGAGAATTTACAGCAGCATCGGTAGAATGAGTGAATAACACATTTTTTTAATAATTGCACACAAGAAAGGTGCTTACTCTGCATCGTTTAACAAGTTCAAAGTCTGAACGTAGTTGCGCGGTATCTGTTTTGCTACAATGAGAAAGCGTGTGCTTTTAGATGGTTGAGATGTTTGTGTGCTGGTGGTATTTTAGTCTTTCCTCGTACTCTTCATATCGTTAGGATCAGGGCTGTTATGTATATTTGTGGCTGTTCGTGTCCGCGTTCCCTTCAGAGACATTGGTGCTTGCAAGACACTAGTTCACAGCCTACGTTTTAAGATTAGAGTCGCACATTGAGTAAAGAGAAAAGGACCAGACAATCGAACCATTTGGAAATTTGGGTTCATCGGGTTAGCTATGCAAATGTTTTAAAATAGAACGCAGCACGACACATGTAAAGGTTGTGAGAATTTATACAACTATCAGAAGTGCATAAATTTAGAACAATGAAAGAGTAGTATCGATGCGCACACGAAATGTGCTTGCACTGCACATTTCTGAAATCGAAGATATCCGAGTCTAGATTGATATCTCTGCAATTGCGATTGACTTAGCGTTCTTACGGTTATAGCATACTATTATATACGTGTAAGAAGAAGTAATGTGCGCAGTTTCTGATAGGGTTCTTTGATAGCGTTTGTCAATAATTTACTGATTTCTATTGAAAGAAGATGACAAACACAAAGATATCTAGAATAATTTCATTTATTGTTACAACTTACTCAACTGTTTGACACCCAACACATTAGATTAGTGCGATATTGTACAAGAACTATACTTCTGGTCAGAAATATTCTTGGTCAATTAATCATTTCAATCTCACAGCCTGCTTTGTTGTAGTCATGTTCATTGTTCCCTTTAATTCAGTTGGCTACACATATGTATGTGATATGTTTATGATTCAGTCGATGAAGACGTGAGCTCTGTGAATCTTTAGTTTATAGTTAATCGCTTCTTTCTTTCTGAGAAAGTTAAGATTTTCCTCGTTAATTGAAAAGATCTTTCTTCACACCGTTCAGTCAGTAAACTGGCCTCAGTGTTATGCAGATAGAGGCCACTTATTTGTTTCGTTAATGCATTTTGCCACATCCTTTCCCCATTGATAGCCTTTCCTCATTGCAAGTTTTCAGTTTTGATGATATTTGTGTCTTGTTCGCTTTCATGTACTCCTTCGTCATTGACTGCAGGAGAGCAAGAAGAAATACTGTCAACACATTATTTTAGAACCAGAACGATCTTTGTTGACCTATAGGGTTGAATGCGAGTTGCACTTTGACAAATATCATATTAAATACACATGTTCTTTTGGAAGGGCTAGTATTTATAGTATACTATTCGTCACCCACACAATCACAAGGGCCGGTCTGTTGGATAGGTTTAACAAAAGTTTATCGTTTTAGAGTTTTTCTTGCTCGACTCCGATACTGTTGTAGTTAAAGAAAAGCTTTAATGCTATTTGTAACGCTCTAAAAGTGCCATAACTAGAAGTTGCAGTTTATCGCCCTGTGAATTTGTTTCTGTTATTATTGATTCATGCAGTAAGTAATAACAATCTTGAACGTTATGACCAATTCGAACACAAGGTAATTTTGCAGCTCTTTACTAACCTCTCTTCCTTCTCGTAACTTATTTCGGCTATGTGTTTCTTTCCTGCTCGATTTAGTGTGTACCCTACAGAAGTGCAATTATGAATATCAGTATCGTATTAGTTTTCATCCTTTATGGTTAATATCAGATTGATGATACACGCAGATTAATAAGGTGCAATAACTTACATCCACTGTATCCATTGCGGTTTCTTCGGGTTATCCGTATATTTTCTCCAGTATTCAGAGTTAATTCAATTGTATCTTTTCGATCGCCTGTGGTTATTTTTAGAGATTCAATGGGCTTGGTGTTTGGAGGAGTTGGAATTGGAGTTCTATATGCCATTTTGGTTACTGAATTAGTATGGATTGGTGCGGTGTTTGCTAGATCAGAGTGTCTTGCGAACTGTTAGATACACACTTTCAGCAACGCGCTATGCCTGCTCATGTCTTAATTCTGCATATTTCGCAATTTCATAGTTGCTAATCAAACAACTTTTCATTGGCTACCTTTAGACAAAGATGTCATCAGAACACCAATCACCAAACGAAATTAATTCTCCATGACTACCAACGATATCTTCTTATCATGTTTTATGGTTTAGTCGCGCAGTATTACTTCTCGTATATTTAAGGTGCTTTCCCATTCTTGTATGGATTGCTTCACTTATCAGATTAATAAACTAACGGCCTGCTTCCCGTACGGTGGATGTAATGTGTTAAGGAGAAGAAACGTATAATCCTGAAGTCGATACTTGAAATAAATCTATCACATATGACAAAAAGCACCCTTGCTCATTCTTTTGACTGAAAGAAGCGATTTTTAGGTGGGAAAATATTGAGTGGGAATATTGTCGGTTCGCGTAGTGAATCGTGTTCAGCGGAGTTGGTTTGAAGTTTGATGTTTTGTGTCATATGTACAGTATTGAAATATATAGTTACTTTCCAGAAACCACTGCATTGTGCCCTCGACGCAGAAACAGAGCAACACCAGATGATTTGAATGAATCATATATTGACAAACAGAGATTTTTCTCTATACTATGGATTTAACTTTTACACTACTGAGCTTATAAACAGATCGAGTTCCTATAAATATATATGTCTTTCTTCATACATATATCTTAAATATATTATAAGGATATACAGTTTTGTTGGTACAGTTCTTATAAGCAGATTGTGACTGGTTGTTATTTGCAGTCATTCTCCTTTGGATTATAGTTCATGATATAAGTGCTGATTTTCTATACGCTGGTTCAATAGTTTAGTGCATTTTTCCTGTGATAGTTCGTGCTTGGTAGAATCCTACTGATATAAATAATAATAAATACGACTTGAGTCCCAATGTGTATCCTGAAGAATGGTGCTGTAGTTCATACATCTATCTGTAAATACAGCAAAGTTCGAGTTAGTTTGCAGCCGTACTTGTCTAAGCGATCGGTAAGTGATAATTGGAGATTTGAAAAACAACTGTAATGGGCAACATTATTGAATAACACGAAAAGGCTATTATAGATAAATATTTACCGTGGTGGGCCAATACATTCTGTATATAAACACTTTGCCATAGAACCGATAATAAGTCCAACGGCAGTTCCAACTGCTGCTCCAACTCCAGCTCCAACTCCTGCTCCAGTTACAGCTCCTGTGGCTGCGCCTATGGCTGCTCCTTTAATAGCTCCTCCAGTTGCTCCCCCAACTGATGTTGCTGCAGTAAGACACACCAATACTGGTGGCGAAGGACAAGGGGATTCATATGGTTTACAGCAGCTTGACATGCTTTCGTGTGTGCGCTTCGATTTTTCAACGTTTGTCCTACTTATAGTGTGTACAATGCTACCAGTCAGATACAGAAATCGCCGTTTTTATGCGCTCGATAGGAACTCGAAGGGGAAGTCCCATTCGGTAGCGAATTTGCTCGTCGATTGTACAATACTCATGAATCATCACTTTTTAAGACAAATTGATGATTCAGCCATAGTTAGCTTTGCGCAACATTCGTCAACTAACAACTGGACGGTCTATTAATATAAGTTTAGAACTAAAAAATGATGGAATAGAACGAATAACAACAGGGCACGAACGCTTATGTTACTAAGAAAATTCAAATATGATCTAAAATCAAATTCCCCCACGAATCTCGCAAGTATCTACATTTGGCAATTTTTGTGGGCTTTGCTTGTTATTTGTCGTTTTTGGAATGTTCTAGTCAATTTGACATCTGTGATTGACATCCACATGCTTGTATCCAATCAGGAGAGAGGAGTGCATGTCACTATCCAATCAGCAGAAAAAGGTGTTGTCTGATGCCATTTAGTTGTGGCTCACCCCGCACACCCACCATTTGGAAGACTGCACCTATCTTGAAACTTATGTCATTTTTGTTAGTGATTTAAATAACGAAATAACTTCAAATCGTGATGGACAGTATCTGCTCCATGGTTAGAGGATTGTATTATCCTTCCAAACGGTGAGATGTTGAATTGTGTTTTCTTCTCTTGATCAGTTTTGTTTTCAAGTACGTTCTTTTGCTTTTTATTGTTATGCAAAAAATCGTTTGTGAATATTCTTGTTTTTGAAAGCGATAAAAATGAGCATGTTTTACCCACAGTTCTTCGACTTTGATATTATATTGGTTGATTGCGCGCCCTCTCATAAATTCAAAGAAATCGTTTATTGTTAGTGCTGGTTTAATTTTATTTGCAATCGCTAATATTAGGTTGTGTAAGCTACATTTTTAACAGCATCAAAGATACAGAGTGATGAAAAGTCCAGTACACTGAGGTTAGCAGATTCATACATCCGCGTTACAGTATGATACACCAAGACCGCCAACCTGCAAAATAGGGAGAAAAAATGTAGTTGTCGATCTCAACCACTGAAATAGTAAGGCAACGTAGTCTTATTAGTAGTGCAGAACATGCCATGGCACAATCTTATTTTTGGCTTCTCTTAGTGTACATTATTTTTGGAAGGTTCTAGTGCGTTTAAGAGCTGTGACTGAAATCTAGAATTGTCATGTCACAAGGGAAAGGGACTCGTAATAAAGCGCCTACAGTGCGACATGTCGGTTTTTCTTGTGTTTTGAAGACTGAAATATTGTCATGTAATGACTAACAGCGCCTCCTTCGATAACTGGAGAATTATATTTCAAACGGTAATACTTTAAAATTTTCTTGCTCAATCACTAATGCTTCTGACTGAGAAATTCATTATTTTCTTTGTACAACCAACATATCTGGTGTGAAAACTCGTTTGTTGGTTAGCTTGGTTCAGCAAGCGACCAAAAGCAGCAAAGTTTCCCATTAGCCTTCAATTTTCAATTTCGACTAATTTTGAAAACAGTGAACTGGTACAGTCTGCGAACTGCGAGCGTCTCGTACTACCAAAGAATGAGATCTATTTAGCACTGGTTTAAACGTACATTTTATTGTTGCGAATCACTAACATACGAGAAAGTAAACAATGATTGAATTTTTTCAAAATTGGAAGTAAAACCAGAGCGTAGCGTATTCATCTCTCTCACATTATGATGCATGACCAGCCTGCAAAGTCAGGAGAGTAGAGTTTATTTTCAATCTAACCACCGATGTCGGTATACAACATGAAATAGAAGCAGTAAAATATTAGAGGTAGTGTCTCACTTTAGGCCATCAACTGCAAGACATTTCGTATCAGTCATTTATTGGGTTAGGTTGTAATTTAGTATTGGTAGTAATTGAAGTTTTCTTACCATCATCTCCCTTGCGTTTCCTAGAAGAAAACGATTTTGATTAGACTTTACGAATGTTTAGAAAACGTGACCTAAATATCGTCAAGAATAAGCTCATGCAAATCGAAAAATAGTTAGAGGAAATTATCTCACTCTGCTTCTGGTGGTTGTTGTGGCTGACTTGTGGAAGCCTTGTTTCCTTTCTTGTTGTCTTTGTCCTTGGTGTCTCCCATTTCTGTTCTAGAATACGAACATATAATAGTTGAATGGAAATTACGTTTAATGCAGAAAGACTCGAATTTTAAAATCAGTGGAAGTTCAAACGAAACTAAAGCAATAACTACCATTGCCAAATTTATCACAGAAACAAAACTCGAGTTAAGATTGATTCTTTCTGTTCATTCGAAGAAACGTCGTTGTAATATCTTCGATCCGAACTCACAATTGCATCTTCAAGTGAGACATAACGGTAGACACAAAGCGCCCCCTCTCCCTGTGCGCGACCGAAAATTTGCCGTAAATCAGTCTTTTGACCGCAGTCAATTCGTGTATAAACTTCTTTCAGTACTGCTACAACCGTGTACATCAGATTTGAGATAGGAACTAAGCACAAACTGCATATAAATTAATATCAACAGCACAAATTAGCCATCAAGCTTACCTTGATTATAGGATGATACACTTACAGCACTTGTTTTGAACAACTAAAACAGTGAGAAAGAGTAGGTTAGTTTCCACTGGGGAACAGAATATTTCATTCCTAAACAGATTACTCACCTTTAGGTGTTTTGTTAGATATTGACGCGCGAGGCGGTGGAGCTGGATAATTAGGTGGTTGGTACGGTTTAACTCGGGGACCTCGGTCTTCGTGTCTCTGACCAGCACAAGGTGCTACTGCGAATGGCGTCGAGTATGTCCTCGCGGATGATCCGACATCACTCGCTCTTCTAAGATCACAAGCATTGTTTTTATTCATGTCAACGCGGCAGCTTTATGTTTTCAAAACGCCGCAACTTTTCACTGTCTTGCTTTTAATACTCGACAAATGTGTTTTATATGTTAAATCAAACAAGAAGAGTAGTGTTAATGTGGAATAAAATGCCCAGTGACCAAAAAAGAGAAAAATTGTGACAATCGGAGACATTAATATTCCGTCCTCTGCGCGGCTATACGTGTGCGCACATTCGAGAAGATGTGCTGACGCAGTGTTACAGATACGACAGAGAAAATCAAGCGAGTAATGTTATGAAATTTACTCTAACTTCTGCGTACAAATAAGATTGTTCAACTTACCAAAGAGTAAGACTTGGAGTTTTCTTGTTCCAGTCGTTCACCAAACGTAATAACGCGCGTAGAAGCTACACTTTCAGCGATCGTGAACACCGCACCCGAAACAGATTTCTAAGAATTCACATTCAATCCGTCATTATTATGCAAAAGGATGTCAAATGTTATATGCGCGTCATGTGTTTAGGTAAAATCCCGGATAGGTCGGATAGATGTACGGTCAGAAGCGATTGAAGTGATTAACATATTCAATTACTGGCGCGCAATTTTTATGATCGATTTTTGTTTTAATGGAACGTGAAACAAATACCAACTAGCTGTGCCTTTTTAATACTGATGATGACAGAAATAAATTTGTGGTTCTACCCTATTGTTGTCGTAATGGCGAAAGGTTTTATTTCAGGATTGTTGGCGTCTTATTACTCGACACGTGTATCAGACCATTTATAAATCATCTTTATGCGGTCCAGTGGTTGTTGGCACAATCCCACGTGGGGGTTCAATCGATTTTTCTCGTCTTGGTACACGTGTTGTTAACTTGCGCAATTTAGAATTAGAGAAAGTATCGAGTATGAATTGAAAGCATGATTCATGACTTTTTGTCGGGGGGGGGGGGGTTATGAAGTGGGAGACAGGTCAGTTTTAAACCAAAACACTGTAGATGCTTATTCACTTTGCTGTGATCAACGTAATATAATAGCTGAATGAGCAGTGAGACTATAGAACGATTTAGTTTGGCATGTGAGTAGCCGACAGCCACATGTTTGCCAGTGTCTGTGAGATATATTCGGGTATCTTTGAGATGCCACGTACTCGTGATGGGCATTGAGCCAGATCAATTATCATTACAATATCCTGTTTATTATTTCTATATGCTGACCCTGGCACTTTCCACTACGTGTGCGTGTTGTTTGTCATTCGTATCCTCGAGGGAATATTCCCTGTCTAAATATATCGTCTTCCCTGCTGTTGAATTCGCAATCTTTGTTCTCTCTTTTATTGAATAGTTTGGCTCTTAGACTCCATGTTTTAGAAAATGGGTGATCAGATCTTATTAGCATCACTCTTAAGATACAACACCCGCTTTTAGACTATGCTAGCTGCTGATATAGTGTAGGAAATCGTTATAGGTTGTGAGCTAAGACTGAGATTGAAATTCTCCTTACTAGACCAGGAACAATGGTGTAATTAAAACATATCCTATCTGTCGATCTCGTGCCACTTAGATTGACGTGCGTTTCTCAGAAAGCTTAATTATTTAGAGTGTTTGTGCGCGCATTTTCTATTTTGGGATGAAAACAGTTGATATCTCAATGGAAAAGAATGTGCTTGGGCTGCACTTTCGACTCGTGACATTTTCCCACCTGGATTTTGTGTTAGTTTTGAATGTTTCGTAATCCGTTTGGAATGTGCTGAATAGCAGATTCATGTTATTGACAGTACCTGTGTCAACTGTCTTCAAGAAAGTTACGATTTGCCTAAATCTTTATCAGGCATCTTCAATGTCGCAACTGTAGACCGTTTTGAAAACTCTTTACTTAAAAAGACAAGATCGTTTGCACTGTGTTTCTCGCGTGCATTTCTCGTACTTGATATCTTCGCGTCGTATCAGTATACTCATCACGTCTTTGTTATTGTATTCCTATTATTGCGTCCTCACATGAATTGGGTAAGCCCCGCCCCCTATTAGCGGAAAAGCAAGTTGATTGGTTGGGCGCAGCTGGTGTTTGGTCATAGCGAAAGTTTATCACCCTCTCAAAATACCCACTGAATTCCCCGCTGAGAAGCAAAGTCAAAATTTCGATCACGCATTATCACCAGTTGCACTGAACGCTTTCCTGTACGAGTTCAAAATGGAACGAATTGAGCGTCTCTTGCAAGGCAAATCTGATACTGAGCGTCTGAAGGCAATTGCTTACTCGCTGGCTTGTAGTCTTACTTCACCTACTCCATGTGAACCACCAGACGCAGACCCACCATCAGGTGTGCCTTCACTCGTGTTTGTTGCTGTCAAGAAGGCTCAGGTTTGGTCGATTCGTTCCTTCGTGATACTAACATAAAGACTGTTTTTATTCACTGCAGGATTACGAAAGAAAGCTAAGAGCGAAGATGCTGAAAAGGAACGAACGAAGAGCTGAAACTGAGCAAAATGCTTGGTGAATCAGGATAATGTTGAGGTAATTAATTTTGTGTGAAGTGCCTGTTGGTGATTATTTTGACTTAGTTTCGATACTTTAGTATGGGATAAGATGAGTATATAACTGTACACGCTGTAATACTGTTCTTGCTGCTTCTTCTAGGCGAGGAATGAGCCAAGAAGGATTAAAAACTCTTACACTCAGTTACAAATCACCAGTAAACACAAGACAAGACAAGCTGAATTATGGCGGGCGTCATGTCACACGTACTATTGATGCAGATATTGGCGCAGTTGTTTGGTTGTCAAAAGCCGTACTTGGTGTCGGTGCATGGAAGTTTTTATGACTCCTCAGACTTATGTACAGTCTTGCTACGAAACAATGTAATTGTTGTGGTGTGAATCTAATGCTTTAGACTAGTAGTTCATGCGAAAACGAGTGACAAACTAAAATACTTGTTGAAAATGAATTACTTCAAGATATGTACAGGTCACAATCCTTGTAAATATATCTGATAATTTAACTAGCTAGCCATCTTGGTCGTTCATTTTGTTTCATATTGTTGGTTTGCAGAAAATCAAGCATATAACAATCGAGCTATGTGACTTTATGTGACTATTTACGATCAATATGAAAATGCACAGAACTAGTTTCAACTGAGGGAACTACTTCTGAGAGATTAGATGAAATTGCAGTGTAAGGACAGTAATCAGTGTCAAGGTCATAGCAGTGTACTATTCGAGTATTGAAGACAAGACAAATCTGGTCCAGCGTCGACATCTTTGTTGTTGTTACTCTTGACTTTCAAGATTTAAAACGATCAAGGCAAGAAAGTTCTAAGATTTTGGCACTGTTGAGGCATATCTAAATTTGTGTATATTTTATTCCCTCAGGCATTTGATCTAATGAACTATAATGCTTTTAAGCATTTCAATATATAACTCTTTGTTTTCCCTTTGTCCTTGCTGAAACTCTGCAAATAATATTTCATTTGATCATTTGTTTGAAATTTAGAATGATAGGTCAGTTAAAAGGCAATAGAAAAGTATTGTGGACTAACAAAGCATTTATTTCCGAACTTGTCACTTATCCTTTTACTTTTCAGCGGCTGACAATAAGATTATTATGAGCAGCAAGTTTTATTGTAAATAGCTGACTCACTGATCTGAATATGTTAATAAAAATTGATGAATGGCTTTGTGTGAGAGCTTCTCCTTGTTATTTGGGAATATAATGTTGGGAATCAATATCGTATTGTGTCTTGAATAAATTTCGGTTTTTCCTACCAAATTTCACTATTCTGTGTGGATAGGCTAAATTTAATCTTTGGGTAAAAGTATAGCTATTCAGTAGAAAATATATTCCATTCAGCAAACGCGGGAAATCCCTACTAGGTACAAGATCAGACTTGTCTCGGCTATAAACGGATATTGTTTAAGCTGGTGCTGACAAGCAAATAATGTGTTACTTTATTACAGACACCAAGAACGACCTTTGTTTTCAGTTTCAAAACATAAAGTGGTTATGAGTGATAAGAAATTTCCTCCCCTGTGACAGACAAATTAACATTTAAACAATGCAAACCGCTTAGTTAGCGTAATCATAACGTAAACTAAAACTCATCCCAAATCCTGGACTCGTACTGACAAAAAGCGCAATTTGGGTTTTCATATTATTTTCTTTAGAGTATCTAGGGGAAAAAATGCGGTGTAAAACGACACTCGGTCATTTGGCTTGTAGTATAAAGCTCGCTCGCACAAAATCCCCCAGCAAGGCCAAGGGTGAATATTGACGATCGTCGATAAATATTCCCCATAACTTCCTTTACTGTGGGAATACTTCCAAACATAATTTACCAGTTCTATTTTACATTAACTATATCAATAACTTCCAACTTTTCCCATTCCAAGCAGTCACTGCGAGGAAAGGGACGAAAAATTCGAGTGTGTGGTGTCTTTTCGTAAAATTGTTGATGCTATCTCTGCAAGGCGTTCCTAACGCTTGGAATATGAATGAGCAAGGAGCCTGGATTCTAAATAGTTTCTTTCAACAATGGCGTCCATTCGTCTCGCTCCAAATTTGATTATTCTCCCAAAGGAAATGGTCGTTTTCTGCGTTGAAGGTCATCTGAAGATTTGTGTAGGACCTCAGAGAAAGCCACTTTGATGTATACCTAGAAGAAACCACATGTAGTTTAAGATTTCGTGCAAATTATAACTCGTGGGAGAGCAGGGTATTTTCCCGGCACGAAGGATTCATCAGCGTGGGCGGTAAGAACTACCTCTGTCAGTACCTGTAGCTCCAAATCCCAGTTTCCCACAATACATATTCAGATGAACTTTTGTCACACAAACTGCTGTCACACAAGACCTTTTGAAAATGTTTAGTCGCGGTGTAATCTATATTGGGTTTATGGGTCAAATTTTTATTTAGTTGCCAGTACAGTCAACAGTGAACCTCCAAGTCTAGGTTTTGATTGATTTTGATATTTATTAGCTCGGGGTCTTTTAGCTCTAATCTCGTGAGGTCATTTTAAATTGTTCAATTTAAAATATTTTGCTTTGAATACGATTTACACTGGAAATGCTTAGTTTCAAAATGGGCAGCTAAATTTATAATTACTTCAAGACTCTTAGAGACTTGTCATTATTTGACCTTATGTTAGATGGGGGGGGGGGTGTTATAATATGTCTTCTAAATGTTTTCTCAAAAACTATAATCTTGGCCTGGCCTACCTGATTAGATATTGCAACCAAAAAAATATTTACTCTTTTCCTAACATGCAAACACATGAGTAAAATAGACACGTATGAGACAAGAATGGGTTTATAGAACAAAACATGCAACTGATGAAGGCACAACACATATTAGGATATACTGGTGATTTTACCTGCAAAGCCAGGGGAATGAAGGTTTTAGATTACCGTCTACCGCCCGCATCAGTTCAAAGCCCCCGCTCGAAAAGTTTCATTATTTAGGAAAATTTCATTATTTACCTCATAAATTGAGAAATAAGCCCCAACTGCATATTTACATTAAGAACTTCTTCAGTTATCTTCTAAAAAAATTTTGCACACTCACATTCAGTTAAAAATTGTTAAAATAGCGACAATAACTAGTTTCGTCAAATCAACTGCTTCAGTTCGTCGCGACGAATTTAAGCTGTTGATTTGATGAAACTAGTTTTTGTCGATATTTTAACAATTTTTAACTGAATGTGAGTTTGTAAAAGTTTTTTAGAAGATAATTGAAGAAGTTCTTAGTGTAAATATACATGTTAGCAAAGCTTTCCTGGCGAAAACTGAAGAAATGTTGAGAAAATAAGCCCCAACTGCTCAAAACAAATAAGAAAGTCACTTTTCAGTAGAAAAAATGTGAAAATTCTCACCATTTGGTGGTTTATCTTGACCCTTTGATCGGCTTTTGCTGGATAGCAATATTTTGTGTGAGGACTTGGCCTCTTGAACCTCGCAGCCTATGCAGTTGCCAGTTGTTCACTTGTGCTTTAAGCATATCAAATTATATAACTCGTTGTAGAATGGAATTTTGTGCTTTACAACTGATGGTTTAATTTTAAAGATCATGGCTTTCGTACTATTAAATTAAAGTAAGGAATGACAGTATCACAGTCGAAGTTCCTTGACGTCAACGAGGGCCTCGTCCCAGGGGCGGAACTCCCAGAATAAAATGACGGGGGGGTCCGGTAGTTGTGTATGGCTTTAGGGTATCTTTTTCTGAGCCTGTGTATTTTTTTAGGGTATGCATTTGATGCCGTTTGTGTTTTTAACCGTTTTTAAAGACAAAACAAAACACTGGATTGTTCCATTGGTTATGAAGTATATTTATAAATTTTTAGTTTTCAAAAAAGCCGAAATTAATTGGAATGCGCGGCAGTGTGAATGACTCATACCATGCCTGTCGCGAATTGTAAGTTGATCCCACTGATGTCATCGGAAGTGATAGCACGGCCGGAAATGGTGTTTGTAATCTGGCAGGCGAAGCGCGTGGTACGGATTTGGCGGGGATTTGGTCAGTTATCAAGGAAGGAAACGTTTGCGAGTGGTAGTCAAAAAACTGTTATCGTGTATTTATTCTCTACTCCGGCGATGGCTTGCCATCACGGAGGGCATAAATATCAGAAAGATATTCAAGGAGTATTGAGGAGAGAATGCCGAGAATCGTGTACTGAAAAATGCCTAATGTTTGTAAGAGATGAAGAGAATGAAACAACATCGAGGTGCGAATACTGTGGTTGTCCAGCACGTTTTCATTCAAGAGTGGAAATGGAAGAACTCATGGACCCCATTGACGAACCAGCTGCAAAGAAAGCAAAGCCTTCGAGTTCGAGCGATGAATATGTCAGGGAATCGAGCGAAGAAAACATCCCGGACCAATCCACAAGTTCGTTTCTGACTGAAATACTAGAGCCGCCTTGTCCAGCTGAAGAATCGGAAGTAAATCCAGAGGAATCCACAAGTTCGTCTTCGCAACCTGCATTTAAAGATGTCCCGGCACCGCAATCAAACCCGGGCCCGAGACTCAGAAGTGCCCTGCAAGTACGCGCTGATGAACTTGCTCTACGCGACAGAAAAAAGTTTGGAGGAATTCCTGTCGAGTTCAGTGTTGAATGCTCAGGTTAGTTGCCGGGCAGGCAGTTTGTTTGTTTATATTTTGTGTGTGTCAGCCAAACATTCATCATGAAAAAAACCTCTTGGTTTAGTTGGTTTTACAATATCTTTTATTTTACACCAGCATACAAAAACTACAAAGCAAAAGTAAAAGCACATGTAGATAAATAGCTTGAACTGACTAGAGCATCTGCTTCATCTAAGGAAACTTTACATGTACAAGTGCAAAGCGAACAATTAAGGTTACCGTTCACCTTGAGCGGTGTTTTCAGTTATCGGTCTGTAACTTTGTTAATACGCATCGGATTCCCAAAACCTGAATATGTATGAAAAGCTTATAAAATTATATAAATGATGGTGAAAAGTTTGTTCAAAATTTTTTATTTGTAAGTGAA
>JAOBYG010184418.1:0-10295 GCA_025403545.1 Epizoanthus stellaris
GATTTTGTGGGGGTGGGGGGGGGAGTGGAATAATTTGTAAAAAAAAATTTGCACGAGCCAAAAAGCCAAAAAGAGAGAGAAAGAGAGGGAAAAGCGAAAAAAAAATTTGCAGGCCCATTCTAGGGCAAAAAAAAATTGCTCGCAAATCATTCTTCCACCCCCAGCCCACGATATCAAATGATCCGTCCCTTATCAAGTTTGAACGTGTTTAAATTTTGATGAGAATCAGTGAGAATTTTTGTTTGTTTGTTTTGCTAATCTTGTCAACTCTCATCGTTTGACCGCGTGCATGAGAGTTTCGTCGAGAAACGACAAACGTTTCGTCGAAAAAGCCAAGCGTGAATTGAGGACATACATCGGACCATAAAATTTAATAGGGTGTTTATATAATTGATTAAAACAATAAAACGGTGTCGCACGTGTCTCTCGGCAATAGACGTAGGACAACACGAGAGAAGTGCTTCTTTTTTCTAGTTTCCTCCTACGTCATTTGTGTTTGTATTATGCACGTATCAGCGGCTTGCCCGGGGAACCCCCGGAAATCGTTTGAGTTTAATATCACACTTTATAATATACTATCACTTTTAACTCACGCACTATTTGCAAATAATAATTGTTGCATTTCGCCGTTGTATCTATATTTACTATTTAAACGTTAATGCCAACTTTGCTCCTCTAAAAGAAAAATAAGCTAATTTCGAACAGAACGAAATATATTTCTTATATGTAATATTCAATTTTCTTTTGGTTTTTGGTGTACAATTTGTTTCATGGTTTCTCAAAAGTTGCGTGTTAATGTTAATTGTTATATGCACCGGGGGCGGGGGCAATAGACAGTGTTTGTCAATAATTATTGCCCCGGAATCCGGGGATGTTGTCCTCGTTTGATTTACCTTCTGAATAATTCCCGGAGGTTCCCCGGGGGTGTCCCCGGAGTCGACCCCCGGGCAAGCCGCTGATACGTGCATTATTATCCAGACACACAAGCGACACTGTTTTATTGCTTTTAGGACTGAATATTTGTTTGAAAAAGAGAAGATAAACATTTTATTTCGCACTCGCCGTTTTGAAAGCACAAAGCGTCAGCTGCACGCGCGCGCTAGCGTAACGTCAATCGTGGTTGTTTCTGTCCTGTGAGAGAGCATGGAATATTAGCCAATCAGAGCGCGCGTTATATCTTGTCTATTTTCTAGCAAGTTTTGGAGCGACTATTCAGCCGCCATTCAGTTGTAGGTCAAAGCATGGTTTTCATCCAGTCAATCATAGAGCCTCATTTGTCGCAAATTCCAGAACCTTTTAGTTTTACCACATAAAAACCATTGTACCATGCAGGTTGCGTGGGCACTATCGAACTGATAAACGCACCAAACTATAGGGGCGGGACGTCTGCATAATTTTAAAACTTCCAGACCCAATCTACCAAAATCAGCAACATTCCATCTTCATTCCCATGGACCATGGCTCATGGGAACGAGGCTACAATACTTTTACTTTTTTTTCAAGATGGTGGACCAATCGAACATCTTCAGTGTCGTTCGAACTTTAAACCAATATATTCTATCACTTCTAATGCCGTTGGAGGCTGGGATTTTATATCAACTAATTTCTATACAAATCATGGATTACTTCCGAAACTTCTGCTTTGGAGTGTAAAATACCTTAAAAGAAAGACGTGGAAATCACTACTACCGTTTTCAAACGACTTGCCGAGACCCGATGGAAGTCGAAGTAAGCTAATCACGCAATTTTATGCTTTGCAAGTGACTTATCTAATTCTAATTGATACTCGTTAAGGTTTAAGGTTTATCACTTATAATTCAACCATCTTAACTCGTATAAAGCGGAATGGCCAGCTGTAGAATAAGACATAGTCTTCACTACAAAACAATTTGCTAAACTTGATTTTAGCATTTGTTTTAGAACCACGATATCATGTTTATATCCGTATTTACAGTGCTTCTAGTTCACCCCTAAAAACGACGTAGATACATAGACACATTGACGCATAGACACACATATACACCCCCATGTATATTATACACACGCGCACACACACAAGCACGCACGCACATACGCACACATGCACACACGCACACATGCATGCACACACGCATGCACGCACATACGCACACACGCACGCACACACACACAACTCGCACACACGCACACACACACACGCACGCACACACGCACACACGCACGCACGCACGCACGCACGCACATACGCACACACACACGCACACACACGCGTACACACACGCACACACACACACACACATACACACATACACACACACACACACACACACACACACACGCACACACGCACACACGCACGCACGCACGCACGCACACAAGTACACATCAACACCGGTGTACAGACATACAGACTTAGATAGCTGTCAGCGTCAGTACCACCCCGTCCTTAACCTCTTGAATATTACCTCTTGAAAAGCACTGATTAAACATTTGAATAAACCTCTAAAACTGAATGTACTGCCTGGTGCAGCTACACGTTCATGCATGCAGCTAGTGCAGCTACAGGTTCTGGGCCAGTGCTATCTAGCGTGTATATATATAGGTACATGTATACTAGCATGGCCTGATACAGCTACAGGTTGCAGCTACATGTTCTGGCCCGGTTTGCAGATTAGCACTCCTGTAGCAACTATTTGCAGATTGTCACACCTATAGCAACTGTTTGAAGATTGGCACACCTGTAGCAACTGCTTGCAGATTATCACACCTGTTGCAACTGCTTGCAGATTATCACACCTGTTGCAACTGTTTACAGATTTATAGTACGTCATTATTACCATTGTCTTTAGCTTTACTTTAAAGTACCTGCACCAGCTAATCAAAGGACCCTATGGGTCAACTCGTGAATGCAATATGTAGGCCCTTTGTACGCATGGGTCTCCTAATCCACCAGGGCCAGGAGAGCAGTGGGAAAGTTTAGTGGGGTGTGTCCCCATCAAGTATCAGATGAAGGTGCACGATTGCAAGTAGACTCCTATTTGATAAAGGGCTCCTCTCCCGCCCTCATGAGTTGGCCTGACCCCACCAATTTTGTTAACACTCTGGGAGGCCTGTGCACTATGGGCTGCAAAAGTGGCAAAGAGAATTTGAGTTAAAATGTGCGGTGTACACTGCATGTCGATGTCAGTCCAAGATGAGACACATTGGCACCACTTATTTTGATGCATAATTATGTTTTGTAGTTGTTGTGTTCAGATATTTAGTTGATTGCGGTTTGGATTAGAATTTAGGTTTCTTGGCTTTATATGTAAAGGAAGGATAATTACAATAATATCCAAGAGTCATATTTTTTTAAAATTGGCAAATGTTTGAACTGCAAACACTTGAACAACAGATTATAAATACAACATAATTATGATCATTTACTTTTATACAAAGTATTACTTGAATGTAATGGTAATGCATGTTATGAATGTTATGATTTTAATTTAATACTAAATTGTTCAATTGCTCATACAATAATTTTCTAACTAGTTTCGTTCAGTGTTTTGCTATGACTAGCCATAGATTCCGAAATTTTGTATCGCTGTTGCCTTTAGCTTTCAGAACTAAAAAATAATAATAATTTGCCGCCATTGCCTTTAGCTTTGTTTTTGCTCTGCTGAAGACGTAATTCATCTTTAACAAACAAAGAGAAATCACGAACTGAGCAAATGATCATTTCAGTTATAAGAGCTAGGCGCAATGTACATGTATATACTTACACGATTGCCAAACAAATTATTGGCTAGCTTTGTAGTTATACCCAGATACTTTCTTCACAAGCGGATTCATATTTCAATTTCTGTTTGTACTGTATGTCTGTTTCCCCCGTAGTGTAACAACTCCAAATGTATTATCGCAAAGAAAAATATTCAAATTACAAACTGATACCAAGACCAGGTTATCTTAGATCGTTGTAGACTGTCCTTACATGATAAAATTGTGGAATTATTACAAAAGATGTTCACAATCTGAGTCTAAATTCTCATGAGTCAGGTGAAAACCTCATGTTCTGTATTCTGCTGTTGAACTCCCAGAGGCCACGACACGCTATGCTGTTGTAAATTGTAGTGAAGGCAGATGCACTGCTCAACAATCAGATAACAGTGTGATAAATACATGGTGAATGGCTAAACTGAGTGTACAAACACTTTCAAATTTTTCTATGCGAAAAGCTCAAGCTAACTCAAAGTCCCATAACCTTCCTGTTGTGAGTCATGAGTCTTCTTTAATATCAAATTGATATAAAGTTTATGATCGATCGAGTCACAAACTTCCACCCAACAGCAATAACTCATTCATTGCGCATGCGCATTCATGAGTTAAAAATGATAAAAAAATTTGCTGTCTAAAAATTTCAAAATAGATCGTGGTGAATAACTATGTCATGTCATTTTCAAATAAAAAATTTAAGGTCAATATCTTTAATCGTTCAAAAGATATGGACATTATAAAACTGACCTATATGGTCATTTCAGGCATCCTGATTGGTTGAATAGGGTAACATGACCAATTGGAGGGAAATTAAAAAATGATTTATTTTAACAATTTTTACAAATATTAACTAAAGGTGTCCGAACACAGTTAATGGTTGACACAAGCATTAAACTTGAAAAAGTGATAGCTTTTCAGTGCTTACTCGTAATGCTGAGATATTCCAACAGATTATAGAGACATATCAGAATACGTTTTTTCTCTGCTGTAGGATGCTGTACTGTTACCATGGCAACGAAATACCTCTAATAGCCTTTAAAATGACAAAATACAGACTTAAATTTTGTAGGAAGTGATATTGGCACTGGAACATGCTTTCAAAAAATTATGAGGCACATCTGACAGACAGAAAAAAATTAAGGGGTTCAATATCTTAAATTACTTTGTCACTTTTTTGAAACGCCTCTGTCAAACATGTTTGATTTTGTGTAAGATAATGTTTCAACTTCTAATATTTAATTTCACAAAATTTAAAGAAAAGTTATTGAGTAGATTCTGAGAAACCCTAATACTTTGAAATTATTAAGGTGGTTTTGTAATGTCAATGGTTGCCATGGAAACATATTTAGAACATTCTATTACCCCAAACGTGGTCAGTGGCATAATATCAAGTACTGAGTTAAATATAAATTGATATTGACGCTTGTGTACTGAACTGATTTCAAATAAGAGTATGCCCCTTTCAAAATAAGCGTATAAACGTTTGAAGTGGTTTGTAGTCACAGACTTTGAACTTGCCCACAGCCGCAAATAATGTACCTTCAGGCTGCTATTATTAGCGACTACTACATTTAGCGAATTTAGCAAGTTCATGAAAAATCGCTAAATTAAGTAGTCGCTAATAATAAAACTAAAATCGCTATTTATAAAATAGACTATAAAGTATTCGCTAAACGCATTTGTCAAATAAAAAAGTTCATGATATAAAAGGAAAATTGATTCAAAATCAGTCAACAGCCAATCCACTATCACAAGAGTTCGGAGATAAATTAATTAAAATTTCTTGTCAGTTTCAGTCTGATCGATATGTCGTTGTGCATGTTTTTGTTATTTTTTCAGTTGTTAGCTATTAGTTTATGATTTCAACAAACATCTTAAAATCTAAAGAAATCGCTAAACTAAATAACTGCTAAATCCCGAAAAAAATATCATTAAATTAGTCGTCGCTAATACCTTAATTAAGGTATTATCGGTACATTGAGTGTCTTAAAAATTAATAAACCTTGAAAACGAAAACACTACGACAACGACCCTAAGATTCCCAAAGCAGATTCCCCCGCAGTACCAAAATGTGATAGTTTTATATGGCTGCGTTGATTGACTTTAATTATCTACCATTTTGGACTGAGTGATCGTGCGTGCATCTATTGCTACGACTATTTAGAAACCAATTTTCCACCAAATAAATCCTTTTGGAACCTCTTTTTTCTCGATCGTAAAATGAGTTTCTATAAATGTTTTATTAAAATGGAATTCATGTAAATGGACAAGAAGTAGCATTTAAAAAGAATGTGAAAATGTTTTAAAAAGCTACCAACGGGAATCAAACCCGGGTCATTCTTTTGCCAGTTTATACGCCATAGAGCCGCCTTACCAAGGCTAAACCCGCTGTGGCACATTGCATGCAATTCGCGTTTTAGAAGGTCCAGAAGGGTGAACTGTACATATTTCTCGGCTGCAGTGGCGAATCAATAAACGTTTGGGCAAATTACCTCGACATATACAAAAATATTTAGGCCTTATGACATGAGAGAAAAAGTAAGTCCATTGATTCGCCAGTCGCCACTGCAGCCAAGAAATATAAAAGTTTATAACTCTTCGGAAATGGAATTGCTGTGTGGCACATGTACAGTCGGCCTGCATGGGGTAATGCGTTGGTGCACTGGTTAGCTTTTTCAATTTTTTCAGATATTTTTTTAAATTATAATTATTGTTCTATTGACATCATTTCTGGTTTAAAACATTCATATCCAGTCGAGGTTCTGATTTCATGTCCAAACTGGTGAACAGGCAGTGCTAGCTGATAAAAATTGCTGCGTTTGCAAATCGTGTACTATATGAAGCGTTAACAAATGCAAACTTGTCAGTTGTTCCTTGACACAAAGCATTTTCAGAAACAATACTTCAATTATAGAAATGCAGCTGAAAGAGGGCTTTCCTGGTTTTTCTTTTAATTTGTTTTGAAACATTTTGGGTCAGTGAGGAGATGATAAACAGAAAAAAAAGTGGGGACGGCTGTCACCCCTTAGAATTAAGTGGGACTAAGAGGCAATAATCAGCATGTACATACTGTATTTATTCGAATAAGTGCCCACCTTCGAATAAGCGCCCACCCTCACGGTCCCAAAATTAAATAAGCGCCCACTTGAATCCGAATAAAACGGGTACACAGTGAATCCGGAAACTTTACAGATCCGGAAAATTTCTCTCTAGTGTAAAGGGGGCCTTACATTATTGCTCCTTGCAAGTGGTGTCGCTTCTTGGCGGGAACAAACTCGCGTTCAAACTACCTAGCACGCATGGGACAAGAGCATTGAGGTCGATCAGACAAAACCCAGGCAACAGAATGACAAAAACCGTGATGTTGTCCTTGGAGCCGGCTAGCAGGGCGCTCCTCACCAGTCTCTCGCTGATATTCTTGGCCAGGAGGCGGGCTTTATCTTTGATTGACACCACCTCCCGAGTGCCGTGTGTCGCCAAGAAGTTTTGCAATTGTTCCGGGTCTGGCAATGACCGCCTGTATTGCTTTTGTCTTGAGACTGAGTTAACAGTTGGTTTTAAGAAATTGCCAGTCAGGTTTGGAGTTGGATTACTATGTGTAGCTTTATCACTGCTTTCAAGCCAGCCTCGTTCAATACACAAAGAATCGAACTCCAACCTACTGTCATTCTCACCGGCTCCCTGTGGTACTGGCACAAAATCTGCTGCTGATCTCGGCCTTTGCTGATCTTGAGTTGCATGTGTAGTTCTCCCTTTAACGGTGATCGAACTGAACTCTGTATTACTAACTATGTGCTTTTTCACTTCAACTTTAATTTGCTGGAAGAAGCCGTTAATAAGGTACACAACTTCCTCGTACGAAAATGTGCGCCACAACCCGCTGGACGCCAGCACAATAAGCTGGTCCGTTTCTTCTAAACGTGCGCACTTCACTCTAGGCTCGTTTATAACGCAACTTCTGAGGGCCCCATCACCAATGTTCCCAATCCCTCTAGTTACCCGTAATGCCCCATTCACGAGGGCACACTTCTGGGTCTTCACGATCACGGCACTTGATTTTCTCACACGATCTCGCTCTCTCTTGTCATACAAATCGTGTTTGCGCGTCAGAACCCGTACTATGTCATTGCTTCGCAGTAACATGGCGCCAACATTCCCCAGGTTAGCCACATAGCACATAGTGGGAGTGAGAATACACGTGACTGCTGAGCAACCGCTCCACCGGCTGTTGGACCGCTCAGCTTGTCCACTCAAGAGTAAGGTTTTCTCAGTTTGGGCGTACGCACGTTTGAACGCCGCACTCACGTCGTGTTTCGTCAACTCATTCTGTTCACTGATAATAGAGTCCAGATCTTCTTTCAGGAAGACGTGCAGGTTTTCAGCGCACTGCTGGGCCGTGTTTCTGCCAAAGTATCCGTCGTAAATACCCAGAAAGTTGCTGTCCCTACCGTCGACGAAGTTGTCCTGATACGCATGCGCGTCTTCCATGTGTTTCCAGTATTCGTTCCCTTCCACACAGAGTCCTACCGCCCTGGAACACGCCATGTGAAAACCACTTCCTTTGACTTTTGGATCTGGTTAAGAAAATGAATGTTTGTTACTCATTTATATTTTGTCTGCAATGTCAGAAAATTATTAATGCAAGAACTTCACCCAAATTTCGGGCTGAAACTAATAACTGTCAATCTGGAGATTGTGCAATACAGTTTTGATATGCTTTTTAGTTCATTTTATGTTGTGTTGTGCTGTGCTGTGCTGTGCTGTGTTGTTGTGTTGTGTTGTGTTGTGTTGTGCCAGTTTTGATATGCTTTTACTTTTAGTTCATTTTATGTTGTGTTGTGTTGTCGTGTCGTGTCATGTCGTGTCAAATAGTATTTATTTTATCCTATGAGTAGGGCTTGGTATGCGTGATTCTTGTTCCAAATTCTGCCATAGGCCGTCCTCAAGCTGAGTGGCAAACCAGACAAATAAATGAACTTACGTAGTGTTAAAGATCCGATCCGAGTGACCAAACGTCTCGTACATGTTTGCGTAACGTCATAACGTTGACAGACAATTTTAAATATTTAATCCGGACATAAATGACAAAATTATTAATGTAAGTACCTGTGAACAGCCTCCTTTGTACGCATGCTAAACAGTTGTTAGCATGATAAAAGGGCTAAGGGTTTGTTTACGGTAGACAACAGTTGTTAACATGACAAAGGAACGCCGATCCATCTCCTAAAGGTTTGTTTATCGTAGACTTTACTCACTCAGTGATGTAGCCTGTGAACAGGCTAAGTGATGGTGATTGAGATACCCAAACAATTAAAAATTCACACTTACTTAGCAAGTTATCCATTTCTAGTCTTCCCTCTACATCGGCCTTGATTGTTTCAAAGGCAGTGTCGAGTGCGTGTAGCTGTGTGTTTGTGATGTTCTCCTGCCCTTTCTCTTTGGTGGACTCCTGGAGAGCTCTAATGAGCCTTCGTCTTCGATTGACGAGACAGTGCAGGCTTTGAGGCTTTTGCGTGTATGCGTACCGAAACTTTCGTAATGCATCGTGCAAATTGCGATGAACTCCGAGCATACAGATGTTTACAACATCCCCGCACTTTGTACATGGCAGCTGAATGTTTGGCAAGTGGGGAGCTTCAATTTGTGAGCCTTCTGAAGCTTCACTTGACAGTCTTGACAAATCATCGTTCTCCGAGCTCCCAGCCTGCTCTTCTTCAATTACACTGCAAGTCGTAGGAGATAACAAATTATTTTCCCTTACGGTGGTCGTTTCTTGGTCTTCTTTGCTATCTTCGTCAATTTCGTCCATGTCTTCCCCACTTTGCTGCTCTTTGTTGAATCCAGAAATCAAATTTACAATTACAGTCGGGCATTCTGTTTCCTCCTGATTAATATCTGCTGAACGGGTATTGTTCACCTGATCATAACTCGAACTGCCCGAGCTAGCTCTTCTTTTGTCGGTCATCTTTGTCGGTGAATTATATCCAATTGTAACCCAGGTTTTTGTGTTCTCAGAGTCTCTCTGGGACGAAAGATTCCGTTGCTCAGTCAAGCTCGTTCTTCGCCTATCCATCGTATCACGGATCCAATTTAATCGACTCCAGTATAAACTTTGAATTTCTTTGTCTTGGTGCAATTTAGCCCGAGAGGTTTGTATGAGAAGCAATTTGGGCAATTTGCTCGTCCGACGAACCCAAATATTGGCTTAGAGGTGCAAAAAGTTAATGCGCTATTTGTTTTGCAAATTTGCATGTTTTTTGTTGCTCAAATTTCCATTTTCTTACTTAACCACGCGCATCGCATTCCAAGCGAGATCTTGGCAGGCTATTCGCTTCACTGAGTAAGGTGAAGCTCGCTTTAAAGTATTTTCTCGTTGGGACACTTTAGTATTCCGGAAATTTAGAACATCTGGCCGGAGATCGAGTTAAATGTACTAATGGATCCCAAAATCAGCTTATCGTCTGCCGATCTAACACTGTTTAAAACCAACACAACTGCTCTCTCGACCAATCAACGTACATCGCATGACAGATATTCACGATAATGATCGCACGTACGTG
>JAOBYG010184529.1:0-10294 GCA_025403545.1 Epizoanthus stellaris
TAAAAACTCATTGTTTTCACCTAATTCAGCTAATATATAATCATTTTATCGTTTCTTGTTGTCCTGTTGAGCTTATAGCTCCTGTTTCATGACTGTAAATGATTTTACCTGCAAATAGCCATGGCATAGCCCCTTTAATATAAGTACAGCTGAATTGAAGCTAAACGATGATTATTAATCTTAAAATACAATACATATATACAACCTCGTCACCTGCATAATATAATCTCACAACTCTAAGCTTTTAATATCTTCAATGTGACACAGATTTGGCAAAGAAAATGTTACATTACTTCAGGTGGCTCCCACCTGTTTTCCATACTTTTGTGAAATCAAGTTTAAGATTCGAGATTCTCATAAATCATGGGTGTTGGATGACAGTCTTTGTTAGTTTGTGCTATAACAATTCTTTAACTTATCGACCATCGTACTTTCAGTGTGATTACAGTTACCATGGCAATCCCAGAAGGCCTCTAGAACACCCAATTTTTGACATTCAAGTGCATTTTTCTCGAAAATGAATTAGGTGACCCCCACTTTTTATTATTGGATTAAAAGATAGAGAACATTGTGACATAATTTTGTGATATTTAAGGTGGCGCCAAAACTTATTCACATAATTTTTTTAAAATGTGTCAAAACGTTCTCTATCTTATATTAATAAAAATCAAATAATAAAAATGGGGTCACCGAACTCATTTTCGAGAAAAATGCACTTGAATGTCAAAAATAGGGTGTACTAGAGGCCTTCTGGCATTGCCATGGTAACCGTAATCACACTGAAAGTACGGTGGTTGATAAGTTGAAGAGTTATTATAGCACAAACTAACAACAACTGTTATCCAACACCTATGATTTATGAGAATCTCAAATCTTAAACTTGATGTCACAAAAAATTGGAAAAGAGGTGGGAGCCACCTTAAGCTGTGGCCCTGAGATTGTACATTTACCAAAATGTGTCAAACACAAAGATTAGTTTAAATATAATTTGCACATATATATGTGACATATACTTTTTATACAAAAACCTCAACATGGAGTGTGCAATACAATTAAAATGTACTCAAAGCTGTTGAAGCAAATTCTAAACACCATGACTCACTATTACTCAATAACATAATTTTCAGATTTATTGTAAAACCTGTTTGTACCATGAAATTCCATGTCTTCTATGAGACTACCAGAGTGAGATATTGTCCTGGGCACATCAGTTTCAAGAACTTCACATCTCGGTATTCTGCAAGAGATACCAGTCGTTATTGTAGCCAGATCATTGAAGGATTTCAAAAGGATGGGTCAGATGTCCAAAAACAGAGGGAGAGGGGAGGGGTCATGTGAAATTTGTACCACAAAATCTAGTCAGTGGTTACATGTTAAGAATGGGTTATAATGCAAAATTGTGCTCTGCTGGTTTGAGCTCAGTGATCTGATGTGGGGAAATAGAGCCTAGTGATACTAATAAATCTTATAACTGTGAATAAAAGACTCCGTTGAATAATTTTGTATCTCCGTTTTCTTGGAAGCAATGTAAAATTGTAGAAATGAATACCTTGTATAATGCTTTTAAACACCGTCTCCCTGAAATAACATTTGACTTCTGTTAGGACTTGTGGGAGAAATTAAAACAAAGCAATTGATGGACATACCGTGTGAGTGTAAGGAATGGTTTATTTAAGTTTTGGACTGGTGGGGCCACAGGAAATGATGTACTTGTGATGTCATCTGTGAAAAACAGAAAGTAATGGCTTTAAAATGATAAAAACGTAGCTTGTCTCTCATCGTTAACAGTCACAAATGAGTTCCTTGTTTTCTCCGCCATTTACCAATAAAATACTATTTTATTTAACTCACTCACTACCTATCTAAAACAACTGTTATACTAATGAGTTTTCAAAAACCTCAAAATAGTGCTCTACATATCTGCATAAAAACACAGTTATATTCATTGACAAGGTTGCAATAATCTCTGAAGCAAAACATTATACAGTGTTAAAGTATATCAATCAATCAATAAATAAATCAACTAACCAACCAACCAACCAACCAACCAATCAATCAATCAATCAACCAATCAATCAGTCAATCAATCAATCAATAAACCAATCAATCAACGAACCAATCGATCAATTAACAACCAATCAACCAATCAATCAACCAATCAATCAACCAATTAATCAACCAATCAGCCAATCAATCAATCAATCAATCAACCAATTAATCAACCAATCAGCCAATCAATCAATCAATCAATCAATAAATAATAATAATAATAAATAAATATGCTTTATTCAAAAAGCGTTATTTCCATTGCTGTCCAATGGCGCCATACAGTTAAGAAATCCACTGGTATTGTAAGTTTACAATAAGATCAGAAACCTATACTTCTATATTAAAAACTACAGTCTAATGCTTCATTTAATTTCATTTAAAACTAGTCTAAAACTACATTTAATATTTCTATATTAAAAACTAATGATTAAAATAAAAAATATCTTCTTAAATTCACTAAAGTCAATACAAGATCTAATGTCCTGCGACAGCGCATTCCATAGATAGCGTACCACTGTAGATAAAGCTCTAAAAAGCCCTAAAATCATAACGACAAATCAACCAACCAATCAATTAATCAACCAATCAGCCAATCAATCAATCAACCAACCAATCAATCAATAAACCAATCAATCACTCAATTAATAAACCAACCAACCAATCAATCAATAAATCAATCAATAAACCAATCAATCAACGAACCAATCGATCAATCAATCAATCAATCAACCAATCAATCAATCAATCACTCAATTAATCAACCATCAATCACCCAATTATTCAATCACTCAATCAGTAAATCGATAGTTTCTTTACCTCATTAGCAGTACCAACTGTATAATAACTACTAAGAGTGTCTGTCACATGCACAAATGCACATCAATATACTTCAGTAATACATTGTGCAAAATACAACCATTTTCAGTGTCCAATACCTGCAATCATGTGAGGCAGTTGTTGCTTTGTTTGAGCATCAGAAGCCAGAATTTTAGAACACTGAAACATTTGAATGAAGTAAAATGCGGTTAATTTGATAACAACTCGACCTACAATATCCCAAGTAAAAACCTTGCAAGAGACAATTCTAGTAAAATGATTTATTACATTGAAACACGAAAGACTAATTTTTCAAAATCTAACTAAAGAAAGTAAGTAACAGACAGAGAGACAAACAGGTGGGTGGATGGATGGGCAGATGGATGTACAGACTGGCAGATAGATGGATGTTTCGATGGGCCAATGGAAGAATGGATAGATGAGTAGGTGGATGGGTGGGTAAGTGGACAAATGGATGGATGGACGGCTGAAACGTAGTGAAGGATGGATGGACGGGCAGGCAGGCAGGCGGACGGACGGATGGACGGATGGATGGATAAGTGGATGGATGGATGAGTGGATGGATGGATGGATGGACGACAGATTTAAAATGTATCACTGTATTTGAAGTAATAACACAAATACAAGCACACCTTCTCACTTGACACATTGGTTAGGAGTGAGTAATAAAATCTCGCTCTATCCCTTACATCTGTGGAGAAAGTACGTCAAGGAAACAAACACAACAACTGTTACATGTTCCGCAACATTTCAATTGCAAATGGCCAGATTCCAGCCGAAGCAACAAGAACACCTATGGGCTATCAAGAACTATTACATCCAAGATAGTACAAGTATGTTAATTGCTGTTTAGATATTATCCGCAGTTTCTTTCTATTCTTTTGCTCAGTTCAACTAGGGCATAAAACAAATGACTATTTACTGTCCTCAGGCAAAAAGAAAACAAAAACGATAAGAAAAAACATTGATAACTAAAGATCGGGAAACGTATACAGACTGCTTGTTCTTAACAAATTGAATATCAAATTGTACGCAAAAAAAACAGGGTTCGTACACCCTGACAATTTTAAACATCCAGGAGTTTCCAGGAGATTTTTGAAGTGAAAAGGCAGTAAATTCCAATAAATTTCCTAGCAATTTTCTTTTTGAAAGACGAAAAGAAAAGATTTTCACACAATCTGGGTTTACTTGATTTTCCAGGAGTTTTCCAGGAATCAGTTTAAAATTCCAGGGCCCGGTTGTTCAAAAGCCGATTAACGTTAACCCAGGATTAGGCCTAATTTTAGATCAGATTAATTATTTTCTGAACCTTGGATTAATTAGTCAAGTGTTCAAACATAGATCACTCACCCGATTGACTAATCCATAGTTTGCTGTCTAAATTAGTCTTTGGGGAACAGAATACAATGGTGGGTTAAAGTTTAATCCTGGGTTAATGTTAATCGCTTTTGAGCAGCCGGGCCCAGAAGTTTTTTAGGAGTCAGTTTAAAATCCCAGGAGTCAGTTTAAAATTCCAGGAGTTTTCCAGGAGTAACAAAAAATTCCAGGAGTTTCCAGGAGGAATACGAACCCGGTAAAACACAATCGTGTTCTGTTTCTGATCTATGCTGACACTTACTAGCTACAAACCAATCTCAGGATGTATTGGCGCTGATCCAGGATATTGCGAGAGCGGGGTTCGGGGATATGCTCCCCCAAAAACGTTTGCAAATTAAGGTTCTTGGAGACGCGTTTTCAAGCTGAGGGGGTTCGACGGAAACACCCGAACCCTCCCCTGGATCCGCCCCAGATGTAACCAAAAGGATACCAGTGTCTTGGTACGTCCTGCAAACGTACAGAAGTAGGTCTCCCAGATCTAAACAGGATTGACAGAAGCACGTCATGATTTAACATTGCAGGCCAGTAGCTGGGTTCTCTTTAAAGGGGTTCGTTTGTGCAGGCCTGTAGCTCTAAAGAGTATAATGTCTACACATGTCGCTCGAAATCTTCTGTAACTTAGAGTCGCAGGGGGGTTCGTTCGAACTTTCCCCCCCTTCTACGGGCCTGCATTGCAGCACCACTGTGATATGTTTGACTTACCAAGTTGAACTTGATAAATGCTTGCCAGTAGGGAAAGGGTGTATGGGGGTTGTAAGATCATCAATCATCGGACCAGATGCAAATTAATTAGGAAGCTGAATTGGGGTCAAGGGTGTGGACAATCTGGGCATATGTATTGTAATTAAGCAGCATCCACCGTGTTTGTATAGGAGGATTTCAACTAGTGTTATTAATGAGCCTGACGGCCTATGTGATTGGATGATCAAGACAAAGGTTTCATTGTTTCTAACTCTCAGAGGTGATTGAAATTGAAGGTTTGTCGATAAAGGTTACGTCAGCAAAAATCCGACTGGAAATAAACGTCCTTTATATATGGAAATAAATACCCCTTGAATAACCTTTGGACTCATATTACCATATTTACTCGATTAAATGCCGGGTCCTGAATAGACGCAGATACGACTTTATTCAGCTATGGAGGCCTTTCGACCTATTCAGTCCTCGACATTGTACATAATGACAGTGAGACAGTGATTGCAGGCTTATAAAGGTATAAACTTCAAATAAACGCTGCAGGGTCGAAAAGGGAGAATTTTAATGAACAGCACTCGCATTAAATCGGTGTCATTTTCACTGTTTCTGATAGATTACTGAAGTAAAAAAGACAACAACAGACACATAGCAACATTAGCAGCAACTTTTATTCTAAAAAAGTTGAAAACAATGTGTGGGTTCCCTGTGGGCCCACCAACTGCTGGTCTCTCATTGGCTGAAGCAGCAGCAAATGTACAACTTTGATCTGACAAACAAATAAAGTGCTACAAACCTTTAATAATCTTTGCGGAATCATGATGGAGCAGAACGCTATGACAAACGGCAAGCACGCAGTTGCCAATCTGCCAGTTTGCACTGCTCACGTTCTCAGGGTGCTGCAGGATCTGACCAAGATATCTTACTGTGGGCTAAACAAACAACAGGAAACAAATAAGGAATCTTCAGAAAAGGGTGCTATAAAATTCACTTTAGGTTAACTAACCTATCAGTCAGTGAACATCCTTAACTGAACATGAAATTCAAAGACTTTTCAAGGACCTGTCCCAGCAAATTCAAGGATCTTGTATGGCAAATAAAACCCAAGTTTTTGCATATTTTTCTGCAAACATCAAACAGTGCTAGTTGTACAATTTCCAGTACAAGGCTTTTTATTCTGCATAACAACCAGCATTACCAGTTTAATCATTGAACATCATTGTCTTATCATTAAAAGTACATGGAGTGCTGATCTCTCACATTTCCAATCAAATGTTTATTTCCAATCAAATGTTTTAACACAGTTAATTTTCTGGTGGTGCAGCCAGCAGACAATTCACTGGCAAGGATTTTCAAGGACCTCGAATGATTTTGCAAGGACTTTCCAGGCCTGGATTTTTTTTTTTCAAATTCAAAGACCTTCCAGAATTTTCAAGGGAACCATGCCAATTGAAGCTGACTGCGCAAAAGGGAGGAAGCTGTTTACTAGCATAATGTTAATGTAGAGAGAGAGAGCTTAACAGCTGTCATTCCAAGCTACTACACTCTAATGTATGGACAGGAGAATTTTACCTGTAAGAATCTATAAACTGCCACCCATGGGATTGACATATGAAGAACACGCCACTCTGGTCCCGGAAGTAAAAGATAAGAGGGTTCAATACTGCTTTATTCGTAGAAAACTTAGAATGGGGTCATTTCCGGCCTGTATTTTGAGGCACGGGAGGCCCTGAATCAGTGAGCTGCCAAGCAAAATGAAGTGTGAGAAGATGACTGGGATGAGAATCATTTTCTATCATTCATCATCATTTGTCATCATTCTTTATATTTTTAGCTGTTCAGATTAAACAAAGGAGGCTATAGAAAAGTACACTTCTATTATTGTACAACAATAATGAAAGAACTTAGCTTATAGCTTTGGATTTTATCTTCTTGCGGCAAGAGTAACAGTAACAGTAATGGTAAATGTAGAATGAACAGTTGTAAGTATAGGTAATCACATGGTTTGAAGTGAGTAAATGTTTCAAAGACTGACAAAATTGCATGAGTGAAGTGAGTTCAATTTGTGGTCTTCGAAAAATTTACGAGTGCTGATTCATTCCAAAATTGCATGAACAAACCATGTGATTACTTGTTAATCATACAGAAACAAAACCTTTGATCAACTTAACACTGTTTTCCTTGTATAATTTGGCATTGTCTGGCCAGATTGGCAAGTTTGCTTTGCTTTTTCCTTGATCAAATACTTCTTTAGATGTTCGTAAATTAAATACTTCTTATCCACTAGTAGTTGTCCCTTTGAGTGTTGTTTTTTCCCTGATTGGACTCGCAGTTGTTTAGGTAATTCTGCACAGATATTTGCAAATCTTTTCATTGCCCACTGACTGTTTTCTGTCTTGTTGAGTACCACTTGCCATTTTGGAAATGTCATAGCCTCATTCCCAGGCAAAGTGTGATCTGATTGGCTAATGCTTCGCCTCTGGCCAATTCGAGCTTAATTTCAAATTCCTGCACTCCGGTTTGATATTGCAATGTTTAAGATAAATTGATGAGCTCTCAGCCAATCAGAATTGAGAATGTTTTGTTGCTGTATGATTACAATAATAATAGTTTATTTGTTGGAGTTCTAAATGATTACCGTCGGTGAGATGCTTGTATGCCTCATGGCCTGGGCCAGCAGCTTCAGATGGTGGGCAATATTGGGAAGTATAACCGCTACTGGCTGACTGACAATGTGTTTACTGAGGGCCACCAGAAGATCTATTGGAAACGTACTGCAGAAAGATAACAAAAACCAAAAAATATGATTGAAGATCACTGTGGTGTGCCAATTCAAAATACAGATCAGTTTATTGACAGAGTTTCAGCGATTAATTACACCATGATTTTAAAATGGTAAACTATAAAAAATGTAATAAATAATCTGAACAAAAGCAAACATTACACAACAAGAAAATGCTTAGTCATCAAACATAAAACCAAGTTCTTGAGTACAACAATATGAAAGACAAAATAAGCTCTACAGGCTGCTAATTAATAAAGTATTCCTTCAGTTACCATCTAGATTTGTTGGGTCCGGCCAGTCTGGCAAGTCAGTTCAGTGCCACTGTTTCTATAAATGCTACACACCAGAACAAGAGAACTGAGCAATACTTCTACTCCAGTAGCAGGGCCAGTCTGGCCGGTCAGTTCAGGGTCCTATGTTTCCATAAATGCTATGCACCAGAATAGGAGAACTGAGCAGTATTTCTACTCCAGTAGCAGGGTCAGTCTGGCTTGAACCAGTTCTGAAAGTTGACCCATTCCATTTGCCAGCCAGACCCGACCCGCCAAATGGAAAGTGCCACTATTCATCATCCTCAACATCACTATTCTTAGGAGTTTTAAAATAATAATAAAAATAATAATACAAGTTTGTATAGCACGCACAATCCGTTAAATGGCTGTGGCGCTTCACAACTGAGAGTTGATGAGATTTAATCTTTCCCTTGGCTTATTTGCAGGGGCTATTTTTAGGTTATTTAAGAAACTTACGGATAATCTTGGTACAGAAATAGATGAAGGCCATACAGTCACAAGATCGTGAATTTTATTGTAACGTGGTACTGTCAATAAGTACATCATCACCCAGACAAGGATCACAACGCCCATGATGTACACATGGTTCATTTTGATCACTGATATGAGCAGGAGCAGGGGTAAAGTGGTGGTTGAATGACTGATTACATGCAGTGTTGTCCGTACCTGTCTGGTGTGAGGATGGCAACGGCATCAAGGTAATCCACAACATGAGGCATAAACTTTGGGTGTTCCATGACTATTAACAGCACAAGCCTGGAATATTGACAAAAAGTAGAAGACACTGTCAGAAGCATAATTATTACATCACATCACAGTACAGTACATTGCATCATATCTAAGCAAAGCACAGCACATCCCATTGTATCACATCACAGCACAGCACAGCACAAAGACAGCAGATCGCATCACAGTACATTGCACTGCTTCGGAAAACATCACATCACAGCACATCACATCATACTGCATCACATAACTCTGCATCATCATGGTGCATCGCATCACATCACAACAAAGCACGGTACATCAAGTTATATTGCTTTGCATCATAACACATCACATCATAATGCAATGAAGTTCAGCACAGCACCATACAACACAAAGTACTGCATGCTACAGCAAGTCACAGCATGACATGGTAGTTGGCATGCAGCAACATGCATGTAGCATACCATACCAAGACATAATATATTATACACTGTAACATACCATACCATACCATACCATACCATACCATGACTGGATGGGGCACAACATAACATGACATGACATGCTATGTCATGCCATATCATACCATACCATACCATACCATGCCATAGCACAGTACATGTACAGCATACCATACCATAACATACCATACCATACCATACCATACCATAATGTACCATACCATATGAACCATACCACTCCATACCATACCATGCCATGCCATACCAACCATACCATACCATACCGTACCATACCATACCATACCATACCGTACCATACCATACCGTACCATACCATACCGTACTATACCATACCGTACCATACCATACACTACCATACCATAACATAACATACAATACCATTCCATACCATACCAATCATACCATACTGCACCATACCATACCATACTAACAATACCATACCATAACATACCATACCATACCATAACATACCATATACCATACCATATCATAAACATACCATACCATAACATACCATACCATACCATACCATGCCATACCATAACATACCATAACATAACATAACATACCATACCATAACAACCATACCATACCATAACATACCATACCATAACGTACTATACCATACCATACCATAACATACCATACCATACCATGCCATACCATAACATACCATACCATAACATTATTGATTCTTTACTTTCCCAATAAGAGGCCAAGACAGCTCGAGACCTATTTATAACTACCGTTCCGATGGCTGCTTTCGCCACCCCATGTAAAAACAATCAATCACAGACATTCCAATTAACTTGAAGCTCACTGATTGGTTATTTTTCAATGATCCCTAAGGCCCCCCTTTCATCGGGAGACCGGAATTTGAACAACAAATGCAACACAGTATACAAAGTAAGTTTGCTTGCATACTTATAAATCTCTTGAACAAGTCCACTGTCCCAATGCCTTTGGTAATAGTAGAACAGAACCCTAAAGAGGGTCACTACATAGCGGCCTCCTATTCCATGCTGAACCGGTTTGCGGAGCAATGCCAGTGACCCCATTAGTGATGTGGA
>JAOBYG010184751.1:0-10292 GCA_025403545.1 Epizoanthus stellaris
ATATAAACACTCATTTTGCCATCTGCTAGCCAATCAGAGCGCGCGTTATATCTACCCTATTTTATGAAAAGACCTATAAGTATATGTAAATCAAATGAGTTCAATTTGCCTAAATAACCTAGACAAGAAGGATTTTTATTTCGTCGAAAAGTGGCACTCCTGGTAAATGAATGAACCATAAGGTATGTATGTCGTTATGTCGACAGTCATGCTATATATTTAGCTGGTTTGTAATTTATATTGCAGAGGTTCTTATATTTGGGTCATATTATATCGTATTTTTCAAGAAACAATTAGTTTAAATAATCAGCGTTAATTACTAACTAACCGCATCAGGCTTTGTTCCAGTGAGCATATCCTGCAACTTTGTGATAATGACTTCTGTGTCTTTCGCCGGGTCCAGGTTATATAACCAAGAAAACTGGCTAGATTTTACAGAGTACGATTGTTGCCCATTGCCGCCAGTCTTCGACTTCTTACCCGGTGGCCCATCGGTTTCCATTTTAGCCATTACCTGGACAGCCAAGGTATATGCCTCTTCTGCCAGTCGTGCTATCTTGAAGTAGACCGGAATGAGGCTGGTGTTACTTCCCTATGAGGATAAATATGACACATATAAGCAAGAGCGTGCATGTGATTGTTTGGAGTCCGTTTTTGAGGCATTGGTGTTTGCCACATCTTCTTTTCGTGGAGACACGCTATTGTATAATCCGACAGTGACAATTACAAGAATCCAAACATCCAAAAGTGACTGTAAATCATTAGAATAGAGCTCAGTCTTTGTCATTTACCGAGCGCGAGTGATACAAAAAGTTGATTGGAAATGGGTGGTAGGGGTTGAGTCGTAAATAAAATACAGATAGCGTATTTCCTCTATTAAGCACCCAGCCTCTAATAAACCCCCAGTCTGAGGCACCAAAATTTTAATAAGCCACCAGCCTCTATTAAGCCCCCACCCCCTAAAGGGGTATTTTTCTTAATTAAAAAGCAGACGTGTCTCGGTATGAAAATACCAATGCGGTGGATGGCATAACTGTTGTGTTTCATTTATGACCATAAACTGTTTCGTTTTGCAAAATTATATACATTAATCGCTATATTTATATGAAATTTCTCTTGGCAGGCAGTTGAAAGACATTGTCAACTGTCAAAACTATGAATAAAGATAGTTATGAATTTATAAATAACATGAAAATTTATTAAGCCCCAAGCCTCTAATAAGTAGTTTTCGCCGTTTTCCCAATGCCTTGCGCCGTTCTAATTCTATCCAATCATCTTACACCTCACGACTCATGACGAACATCACACGTGATCGGCTCCGCACATGTGGCAAGCATGAAGTATTGTAAAAAGAACGAAAAACAACTGCTATTTGAAAGTATTTTCAAGCAAAATAGTTGTTGTGAACAATGGAGATGTAATGAAATTGTTGGAATCTTCTCTGAAACAAAGAAGGGAAGGCGCTACTTATGCACTATATGGTATAGAAAAAGTATTCTGATTGCCCACGCCAAACCTTCGACATTCAACATCTCATAGCAGAATAACAATGTCAGTACATGGCTTTTCACCGCGACCACGATTTCGACGAACTCCTTTTTAAATTACAGAAGACTGACAATATCTGATCGTATACCGTTTAGTATGGATATGGAACGGATTTACAACAGGTGACATACTACTTCAATGGCATATTATGTTATGTCATTCTACACTCTACCGTGGACAACTGAATCAAACTTGTGGCCGTGAACACCTGTGACCTGACAACGAGGACAAGAACCGTACATATTGAACGAGGACAAGAACCGTACATATTGAGCCCATCTAAAAATGCTACAAATCACTACAGTGCAATTTTGCAAGTTTGTGTGGAGTAATTCTGGAATTCCCAAGTTTGTTTGGGCTAATTTTGCAAATTCATTTGGACTACAATTACAAAACACTGAACTATTGTGAATGTTTACAGGGCTTGGGAAAACATGGTCTTCAACTGAAAAAGAAAGCATTGCAAGCCGACACACGTCACAGACACTTTTCGTCGGGAATAAATTGTTTTATTGGAAGATTGTTATTGTACAGAGAACAACTGCAGGACTTCAGCATTTGACTGTTGAAATAAGTCGTTCATCTTCAAATCCGAGTGAGTGCTAAATTTGGAATGACATATGTGGGGCTTCCGACGATCAACCTGTCAATCACGGGATCTGACATCTGCGTAACGCGGTAGCTTTGAATAAATTGACAAATGATTTCGAAGAGTTGATCATCTCAGAACAGGTTGCCAGAATAGAGCAAGATCTCAAAGTTGAAAAAGTGCACACATTACAGCATATTCTTCAATGAATGGAGTTGTAGTCTCGAAAGCGGAAAAGGTTTAAATGGAACTGTTCCAAAAGATCGGTTTAATACAAAACATTCAACTGAAAATGTCGTTGAGATTGTGCCTGTTTTAATAATAGTGTTTGGATATTCATGAAAATATTACACATTGTTAAAATATACTAGTTAGTTCAACCCAGATCATACGAGCATGAGAGTTAATCAGAGTGCAAACGCTCGTTCTCATTTGACTTGCAGGTGATACGCTCACATCGGCTCTCATATGTTTGAGTTTAAGAACGTTTTTAGTTTGTTTGTTGTGTAGATCTTGTCAACTCTCATCTACACTCGTACTCGTTTGGCCGAGCGCATGAGAGTTGATCAAGCTATTCTCGAACTTTCATTCCTAGACTCTCATGCAACTCTCATGTTCGTTTGATCTGGGCTAAATAAGGATATATAGTGTTGTTAGCTTTCTAAGAGGAATAACTACATGACGCCTTATTGTAAACATTTATAAGATGAACTAAAAGCTGATGGTTGAAATGAAATGTCAAGCGTAAGTAGTTTGAGGTCGATCACAATTGTTCGTGTAAGTACAGTTAACAATGCCGGTCCGTTTCTGAATGTCAATTCAAAATTAAGAGTAACAATGAAAAATGAAGGGTACTTACCTTGATATTAAACATGGAATAGTAATATGACGTCCACTCCTGGATATGGCGTTTCTCTACTTCAACAACTTCGCCACCAATGATTTCAGCTAACTTTACTCTCATCATCTTCACAGTAGGGCAGAACGGAGGCGGCCAGTTATCCGTTCCACGGACAAACCGCAATGTACAAGTCGGTTCATCCCTGGCCCACTTCGCTCTACCCTTCTGAAATGGACTCTCTTTTTTGTTGCACTTTGATCTTTTTGTTTTTTTCTTCATAGCACTGGTTGGTACTGGTGTTGGTGCTGGTACTGGTGTTAGTGCTGGTACTGGTGTTGGTGCTTGTTCTGGTGTTGATGCTTGTTCTGTTGTTGGTACTGAAGCGGCAAGTGTAGCTGAAGTTGTTGCTGGTTCTGGTGCTGAAGGTGGAACTGCTTTCGGTGCCATCAACTTAGCAACTGATTCCAGGACTTCTTTTTCACTTTCTACCTCTGATACTTCCTTGGCAATTTCATCATTAATGCCATGCCACCTATCAACAAGATCATCAGGTGACAAACATTGTGTGTCCGTAAATTTACGACCACAAATTGAGGACATGTCATTTTCGAAGAGCTCAATTTTTGCTTCGACGGAACGACCATCTGATGCGGAGATCTAACGAAAAAGATTGATGTGAAAGTCATTTAGTATTAAAGTCATTTTAATGCCGACGGAAACAAAGTACAACACAACATTATCGACTCGAGCTTACCTTCACCGAAAAATCTCTGTTTTGGTTCTCGTCCTCAAGCACACTGATGGCCGATAACGGACCAAACGGAATAAGAGTACTAGAATTTGCGTCTTGATAAAAAAACTCTGAAAAAACACGACCATTAGTATCTGACGAAATAGTCCATGAAAGATGCTCCATGGTACTGATAACACTTTCAAATAGAGATTCTTATTTTACTGGACTGAACAAAACTGAGTGACACCACCGCAAAACTGCAATCCAAGAGATTGTGCCAACACGTGATCTGCATGCAAGCACGATGCAACGAAATTTTTTTTATCACGTGGTACGCTGTAGTGTAGTAAATATAATATAATATTAAACATTATTCACTGTATAGCATATACCGTAATATAAATATAAACATCTGATTTAACGGCGCTCTCAAGTAAAACAAATGACTGGTTGCTAAGGAAATTACAGCTCTGTTGTCCACTATATTTTGATGCTAAAAGGATTTAATTAATAGAAAACAGTTTTTAGAGCACATAGAAAAATTGTGTTGTTGATGACGTCATTACTTTCCCTATGTATCATGACGTCACTAAATGACAAAACTAAAATTAACTCGCGACCCTTACATATTTTCGCCGACTGTTTTTTCAGAACACATTCCTTTGCATCACTCGCAAATAAGTGTGATGCAAATTTCCCACAACTTATCCACGAACTATCTATTATCGCAATAAAAAAGATGACGTCATTCTATATTTCCTTCCACAAGCAGTTATTCTCAAAAAACGCTTCACACTTTTTTCAACCCCTCTTTTTATCGAACAACAGTAATATTTGCTACTCTGTTGTTCAAGCACGTTTTTTTTATTGATGGCAGTATAGATGGTTATGGTGCTGGTACTAAGTCGTTTTGGTGCTGGTACTGGTGGTTATAAACATTTCCGATGATTTGATCAAACATCTTGCAGTAATTAGCGAAATATATGAGCTCCCATCATGCTTTGAAAGCTGGGTATTCCACTTTGCAGATGTAAACCTTTTTAAAAATAGCTGTATTCGTGTACAGATACGCAGACGTATAACCATTCAAAGTTCGTGGCCAAACTAGTATTGTATACATTAATAACGAAAAGGTCTTAATTGCATAATTACAGATGTACAGATGCTTACTTGTTAAGAATATGGCTGTTTGTGCGTTGGACATGCTGAAAATGACTATTAAATAACCCAGATAAAAGAATTGCATCAAGGTGGGTCATTAAACATTATTTTATTTGATATTAGATGGGCTGCATGTTTTTTTTTAACAGCTTTGGGATGGGTTGGCAAATTTTGGGGGAAATTTTATTTTTTCTCTCCATGAGCATGGAGGTGTAGAACTGATATGATAGTCGAAGAAGAACAAAAGGATTGAGAGGTGAAGCCAAGGCAGCATTTTATAGCACAGTGGCACATTACCAATAAACACTGACCATGCAACGCAAGTGCGTACACATAAATCTCAGGAAAAAGTCCAAACATTCTCGCAAAATATGCGAATATATACAGATATTTCCCACGCATCGTATTATGGCGGCAATTTTGAATGAATTTGTGTCCACAACTTCAAGAACACTCGCCTAGTATCTTGCACCATCTGTAAGATGGTGGACGCGAATTTGTGGGGCGAAACTGAAAATGTTTCTCCAAGGAACCGTTTTCGGTGAGAAAAAGCTTTACAGGACCTAGAGAAATTAGAAAAAGAACTATAGAAGGTAAAGTTTGGTCACAACATTCCTACTTACGTCATTGCCAAAATATCTCTGGTTTACGATATGTATGTTTATACTCTATAGAATAGCATTTCCTTGTACATTCACTTACAGGAAAGAACATACAATGAAACGGAGGATGCAGAAGATGCATATGATATTGAGACTGAGTTCGAAACAACTCCACCAAGAAAACTTGATTCGGTAAATAGACTTTTCTCTTTGCTTTACTTGATGTTCATTTATATATATGTTCTCCACTTTTTGCTTTGGTGGCCGTCAATGACAAAATAATTCAGTTTATGACGACCGAGTGGCACTGCAGTGAAGTTTTTCATTTGCATTCGATACAATATTATGTAGCGGTAAACCAACACATCGTTTAGTGTTTCATACTTTTAGGGAAATGCTTTCAGATGGCAAGTTAATAGAGTATGACACAACATGCAATCGAGTAAATAGATTTTTCTGTCGGCTTTAATACTTGATGTTGATTTGAATGTTTTCGCCAGATAAAACTCGTAAGTAAAACATGTACTCTTTTAATAAAGAATGCAAAAGATTCACATTGTTAAAGTTTGTCACAAAAAGTGCGACAACTGTGCTCAGTCTACATATTTTAAAAACTATCTCAGATTTGTGGTGACCCCCCGGGAGACCTTCATCTATAGAATTATACTTCATGGAATTTAATTTGGCAAATGTCATAGAAAAGCCAAGCGTATACAGGTTGGGAATAGATTTCATTATTCAAACTGCCCTTCGCTAGCATGGTGCCTTTGATGTAATCAAATTCGACAGACAGTGGCGCTATGACGCCTTTTGCGTTTTTCGCTCAAATAACGACAACATACATTTCTGTTGTAAGTTATAATCGAACACCGATGACTGTTTCGTGCACTTTACATATTTTAATCAATATTATAATAAAATACAAGTACATTTATATAAATATTGCTTCAGTTTTGTCAAATCCTCGTTTTTTAGATAAAAACAATTCAGTTTTGTGCCATGCTTTGATACAACTCGATATATCAGGTTTTCCATCGATGGCGAGGGAATCACTGGGACAGTAGCTTATGATGAAGTTACAATATTTGAACCCAGGTATTATAGTCTACATCATCTTGCTAATGTCTTCACCTCGTTCTCATACTATCTGATATTCCTTGTTCCTTTCTATACACTTTGCTACCTCCGGACTGAAACTGCTTACAATTGTAAGAACCCGAAACATATAACAAAAATAAGATGATACAACAGCACATTCTCATTTTTAATACTGGTTTCAAAGAAACCAATGTTACTAAAACTAAACTAACTAAACTAAACTAAACAAAACAAAACGAAATGAAACGAAATGAAACTAAACTACACTGAACTGAACTAGACTAGATCGTCGAAAACTGTATCTATTATATGGCAAGCTGGATTCTCAGGTCTGTAATTAAATCCCTGCGTTGTGATTGGCTGAAAGCTAGGTCTGTATTTTGCACTATATGGACTTGCAGACCGGCAACTCGATTGTTTGTTTTGCAAACATTTCTTAAGCAAGAGAAAAAAACATATAAGAAAAGTCTTAATAACCTTGTTTGGTCGGTCTGTACAGGAGAATATTTTGCCCTCGGTCTTTCGCACAGCCCTCGCTTCGCTCGGTCTGTACAGTCAAGACCTCGGGCAAAATATTCTCCCGTACAGACCTCCCACTCAGTTACTAACATGTTTATCATATTATTCACATATTTTGGGAACGTTAGTGTTGAATTGGCAAAAACAAGTTACAGCTACTATTAATCTGTAGATATGTGACCTAACAGAACACATTATCAACTGAGAGGACGGATATCTATGTTTCGTTTATAGTCTAGTATTTGCTTCGCAAAAACTGCGAAATCAGCTGCATGATCTTAGCAAATTCAGCAAAAACTGAAACCACACAGCTTAGTCACATGTCAAACGAAGATCCGTTTTCTGCTTGGATTCTTTTCGTCTAGTTTCAATCCTCAAAATGAAACTTGACAAAGCTGCAAATGTGGTTTGAAAAGATAATCTTTGTAACCAAACTTTGGGTTAGTGCATGAACAATACCCGGGTATCTTTTTCACACTTCTTTGGCTGGTTTCTCTTTTAGTTTTGTCAATTTGATCGTAATAGCTAAATCAAGCTTTATTCCATCCTAGAACAAGCAGTACTTCAAGCAAACGCAAGAAAATACAAATACAAAAGCGAATTCTTGATAACTCGCCAGTATTTGGATCTGCCGCCACTGACAACAGATGCTTATACTACAGTGCCAATGGAAACTACGTTTGGAATCGGACAGCAGCAGTGGGTTTCGATGCGATTCTTGGAACTGTCAGTAGACTACTGATGTCGTCAAGGTCCATGTGAAGTGTTTTTGTGTGATGGACTTCGACGAGTTGACCAATTGCAAGACCGTGTTGGTGAATGGCAGTGAATTATTCCACTCACTACAGTTACAGCTGTAGAAAAATATGAAGAGCTACTACTCTCTAAATTCTTTTTCTGCAAAATCTGAAAATGATAAACATTTGAGTAGCCATACATGGTGTATCCTTACTGGGTCACATGTTCAAGTCTGATAGTAACCCATTTAACAATAATTTGGGTGTTGAAAGTAAATACATAAAAACCTAAACGTTGTTTTCAATCATGGTGACGTTGACATTGAATACACCGACTACCTACGACTACTATTATTTCCTGCCTTCAGTTGACATCATAAGGCTAGTTCGGTACAAACAATTGTTTGGTACCAGGTCTGTCTTTCGATTGCACTTTAAAAAGCCAACAACTTTCATCAAGCTCCAAAACTGACTGGCAAACAAGCCAACTTTTGAGGACATACATTTCTCATTTTCAAAACTGATTTAATCTTTCACTTCTTTTTTTGTCAGTGTTTCACAAAGGATAGACTCTTTTTTTTGTTCGATTCTAAATCTGGCCCTGATTCTTTCAAAGTTGGGGGGGAGAGGATCTGGAACAGATCTTCCTGTGGTATCGTTCTCACCCTCATAATAAAATGAAGTGGTCATTCAAAATACATTCACTGGTTGAACAAGTTAGTTTGCGCGACTATCCATCGAGTCTGGAAGTGACTTACACAATAATAATAATAATTTTGAATGTAATCATACGGGTAGCTCGCTTCTGATTGGTTAAAAGCAATACAATTAATCCATAATTGTACAGTCAGCGGTACAAATCGAAAATACAGCGGGACAATGCATTGATTTTCTTCACAGCTTCAACCTATCTCTCTCAGAATTTTACCTGCATGCATACACAAAGAAAAAGTTGACTACAGTAGACAAACAGAGAACAGAGATTGGAATTCCTCTCTCCTGATTCTTTGCAGGTATCAAATAAATAAAAGTTTCCCGATCAAATACCCCACCCTCAGATGGTCAAAAGAGTCTCTAAAAGTCTTAAACAGAGTTTCCTGTCAAATCCGCCACAGATGCCCGGCCTTCGTTCCCCCCTCCCCCTGCAGCTTAACATTGATAGTTTTTATTTCATCAAATACAGTACATTTTGAGCAATAATCTTCCAAAAGTGACCCTGTTTAGGCAGTGCAACTACCTTAATATAGGGTGTTACTAGAAAACACAGTTTCCAAACCCACATGGAACTTTTCATCTTTTAAAAACATCTGTCATATTATCTAAATTATTTCTGCTACCTCGTATACTCCAAAGAAAATGGTGCAGGTGCATGTAAGTTATTCTTCTCATCTGGGAGTACATGCCTGTACATGTCTTTTTCCCAGTTGGCCTCACAGCAAAGAAATGGTGAGATATAAAATATATTGACTTTGAAATCGTAGAACAATTGTGTAATAATTGCAGACGCCTAACTTCAATTTTTAATTGGTAGACACTACAGAAAGGTTGCCACAGAAAATGCGACTTATACTTATCACGATTTTCTCGCAATAACTACGAAAGGTCTGCTCCACAAAACTTGTGATCAACATGTATGCCAAGTTGTATGCCAAAAATATATCGCCAAAAATGCGGATATATCGCACCATAACATCTTACCTAAAACGTGGTTATAATGTTTAAAATAGCGGCTTGTTTACATCAGCGGACTGAAGTAGACAAACATCTAGTTCTCCAGGCGCAACATATCTTCGCACAGGTTTTGAAAGGTTAACTTTTAATATTTCAACCTCGAGTTACGAATGTTTCCACAACAGTAGTCAGACGTCATGACGCCATTGAAGACACGCTGGAATGTACTGCAATCAACTACAAGTTGTTTTCATTCACGACTTTACCTAAACCGACAATCACAGTGCCTGCTTTTAGTTTCTTAGTTAAACACATTTGAGCTATACCGAGGTCATTAATCTAGCATTTGGTTCATATTCTTAAATAAATATCAAAAGCTATTGAAATCGTTGAACAAATACATACCTCATAATTACGAAATTGCAGATGCCTAACTTCAATGCACTTGATTATATTTATAGTACGGTACATTTGCCGCAGAAAATACGAGTTATGTCTCTCACCAAAAATATGATACATGCGAAGTGCAGGGATTAGTGCATGATAATTTTTCTTGAAAGATGTTCTTTGTCTATAAAGGCCATGGAGGTTATTCTAAATTGTTTATCGTTGGCCAATCTCAGAAAAAATGATGGGGCCATTTTCATGTTTCTTTGACATGCCGTAATTTCAGTGTTTTTTCACTCCAACACAAGGTCTGTGAATGGACACTTAACTAGGTGCTGCTACACGTTGACTCACAGGGCAGGGAAGAAGAGATTCTGAAACAAATCCCGTATCTCAGTTAAAGCAT
>JAOBYG010184862.1:0-10291 GCA_025403545.1 Epizoanthus stellaris
GTTAGAGAAATGCGAGATGCCGCCGTGAGATAAATAGCCCTTATTTTGGACTAAAATGGCACTTTTGAAATTTATGCGAACTGCCGTTTGCTTCAAGCCTGTAAAAAAATCCTAGGGCAACGATTTTTGAATTCTAATTGCTGAGACGTCGTTACTGATGGCACTATTAATTGTTGCAAGATTTTGGATCTGATTGAAAAGCGCTTTGTAGCATATGTATAGCTTTAAAGTTGGACAAAATTTAAATATTTTTTGTTCATTTTTTCCTCTTCGAGGGAGGTCGGGCTATCTCATTGGCCGAAAGAATGGGCCAGTGTGAGTTTGGTTTCAAGTTGTGCTTCCATGCAAAGTTTGGGGAAAATCGGTGAGATGGCCTGTGCAGCCATCTGCATGGTGCTCTTGCGAATCGACTCTTAAGGGTTAATACTACAAGACATCCGACAAAACCTTCAAAGTTTTTGAAAATACTCCTGTTTGATAAAAATATATTTATGAAACTTCATATGTTAGAAAGTATCTCTATATGTTTAAAAAAATAATATGTCTTGAAGCAGAGTCACTGCGAATACGAATTAGTGATGATCATGATGATAATAATGATATTGATAGAAATAATAAAAATAATGAAAAAATAAACACAACAATAATGGTAAATATGTAAGTAAAACGCTGTTTGAACTATCATTTCCAAAACTGTATTAAATATTAAACATTAAAATAAAAGATTTATATTTTATAATTAACTTTTATATTATAATTTACTTCCTTTACAGTCATATAAGTACCACTGAAGTAATGCACTAACAATATGATTTGCTCTCTTAGACAAACCAAAAGGCACCACTTTGACAACAAACTTGACGTCAAACACAGCTATTGTTGGGAACTCAGTTGTTTTGAAGTGTCAAGTCTTTGGTGCTAAACCTGCAGTATCTCGATATGAATTCCTCAAGGAATCTACTTCTCTTAAGTCCTCAACATATGATATATATTTCATTACGAATATCCAGTATTTGCAGCAAGGGCAATATCATTGTATTGCCTTTAACAGTGCAGGGAGTGGATCGTCAGCTGTTATCAATATCACAGTGAATGGTAAGTACCTGCTATTTTTTCCTTGATAAATGTTACTTGATAACAAATTAATTTCAATTAACAGTAATAGAAGTACATTCAATAATATATATAATCCTAATAATGATAATAATTAATGTTATTATATGTGTTAATTTCGTAGGTGCCAGTTTTTGTTTATTATGGCAATTTCTGGGCTTTTCATTTGCTCAGAAGTGTTGCATTAGAATATTTCATAGCTTAATAATAATAAGAAATCATTACTAAATTGCCAAACGTTTTACTCCAGTTTGACTATAACTAAATCTAATTAATGATAAACATTAACTATTAAAGTAGTAGACTCATAAATAGTTTAACAAGTTGTTTCCAATTGTAGCAGAAGTCAAATGAGAAGACAACATCACTCATACACAGGCAACCCAAGTTTATAATTGGCGATACGATTTATAAAGATTTTGTATGGGTTACGCACGAGCAATATGATTTATGAAATTTTGTATGGGAACGCACGGACGATCAATTTATATGACTTTCTATCGGATTGCAAATAAATCTTGTATATTCTATAGAGTATTATCTTTTTTTGATGTTAGGGTCCCAAATGACGTGTATCTGTATTCAAATACTAACGGATATGCCTATATTTTTTGGAAGAAACTCGTGTCCAAAGTTGGGGTTTGCAGTTTGCAGTTTGCAGTTTGCAGTTTGCAGTTTGCAGTTTGCAGTAACAGCATTTACCGTAGTTATCCACCTCTAAGGCACTTTGTTTTTTGAACAAATAATATTTTTCCCAACGTCCTGATTTTGCAGAGAAATGGTTGCGGCCTATAGCCAAGTATTTTCCATAAAATGAGTCTAGAAATTCAGGGCCTAATTTTCGTACATTTTTCTACACTTATAAAGTAAGAAGAAAAATTCAATCAAATAAGTTGATAGATCTAAGTGAATGCTCTGTTCAGTTAAAAAAAGTAAGGCATATTTAGAGCATAGTCACATCATCTAGCCACCTGAGTGTGATTGAAATCCACAAAAGTTTGAAGAAGTTTATAAAATCAATAGCCATCAGACTCAAGTAAAGCATTTCTGCTAGACAAATTAAAATATCAAAGAGTTACTTTTGAATGTGCTTTTGTGTTCTGACCAGTGACAAAGACAATTCTCAACAGTGGCAAAGTTTCTGTTCTCATATCATTACACTAAATTGACTGGGGTTCTGTGTTCTCCGACACAAATATTGAACTATGAAATTAATATTTGATAATTACTTGTGGTTTTGAATTTCACTATTTTTAAGACCATGTCAATTTGATTTGACTTCTTGTTTACTGATATCCGCTATTTCTAAGTTTAAAACACTTCCAACTACGGTATAGCATACAATAAGTTTTCACCCGAAAAGAAGTGAAAAGTTTGGGGTGAAGCCTATACGTGGGTATACGCTATCCGCTGGTATGTGCAGTTCTGTAATTGTATTGTACTACATTGCATTGCATTGCATTGCATTGTATTGTATAATTTATACAATCTACGAATGAAGAATCATTTTTTTAGGTGCTGGTTATTTTGGAGGAATCAGGACGGATTCATGAAATTATGTGGAGTTAGAGTTTACTCACAATTACAACACGAGAAACAAGAACAATTTTTGCTTACCATCTATAAAACGCAATTGGGGAAAACAACGTCTTGCATTTCAAGCGATTAAAGAATGGAATAATCTTAGTGATGTATTTTGACTCTCAAAGGGTATTTTACAGTTTAAAACTAAATTTTTTAATCAATCCGTAACTTTTAATATTATATAATAATTGTAATCAATTTTATCGCGGCTGTAAAATTTCTACCTTTTAACTTTTTAATTGCAATAGTCTTTTATAGTATAATGTAATTAGCTTTTCCAATTTTCTATTTTAACTAAGATATATTTGTAACTTTTAATTAGCAGGGCCTCTCTGAAAATCACGTTGTGAGAGATCCCCCTGGCTAAATATTGTTATAAATAACTAAATAAAGTTTTGCTTGAGAGTGCATTCATTTGTTAAGTTTCATAAAATAATCACAATAAATGAAATTTCATCAACAGTCAACATGCCCACTTTTGACCAGAAGAATAACTGTCAACTGAGAGTATTTGTAACAATGATGTTTCTCAGTGGCTAAAATTGTTGATATCCAAAGAAAAACCAATATAATTTTTGTGTGTGTTATCCAAGCTTTTGCTATATTGTGAAATGGTTGTCGAAACTTACATGGAATGTATTCAGTGATTGCGTGTAACAACCAACTAAACTAATATGTACCTTTGTACACTTTGAAAAGTGTGCAAAATAAACTTGCCCCAGTAATATTAATAGCAATTCTGCTAATATTTTAAATTAATATGTGTTTTGGATTCATTTTTTATTTCCATTTTGTTAGAGCCACCCAAGATAACATTGTCTCCAAGTGCTGCAGTTACTGTGGTTGAGGGTGAACCTGTACCGCTGGTGTGTAAAGCAACAGGTCATCCAGCACCAACAATAACTTGGACCAAAGATGGCGGACCGTTTGGTAGAGGAGAGAATGTGACTATTGTGAACAGTACAAGGAACAGTGCTGGGGTGTACACGTGTACTGCAGACAATGGCGTCAAACAACCTAAAACAACCACCAAAACAGTCACAGTGCACTGTAACTGTTCTTTAGGGAAATCATGTTATTTACATGGATATGTATGCAGTTTGGATGAAACAGATAATATTGAGAAGTATTCAAGTTGTTTTTACCTGAAGTTGTTGATACTAAAATGTATTTTTAGCTACTTGCATTTATTTGCCTTTATGTTTCTTTTCTGTATTTTGAAAATGTATTACCTGGCATGATTAATCAGGTGACCCTCATACAAAATATGTAACTAATTTAAGAATTATTTTCATTGTAACATGTTCTAACATCTTATTGTACATGTATGAAATAAAGATGTTGTTGTTGTTGTTGTTTATGTTGTTGTTGCTGTAAATGTGAGGGGACAATGGGGTAGTGGCAGGGGTAATTCAGGGTGTATGTATGTCGGTGTGAATTCCATGATCAGGTAATCAAAGTAACATCAGAAAACCAAAATATAAAAATAGAGTAATGAAATAACTTCAAACTCTGTGAACATATATAAAATCTCAGTATGAACAAGAATAATAAAATGAGATACAGACTCACCAACTATTTTAAACTGGATCACCAAGTAATGATATATTAAAGTAAGTACCAACACCTCACAGATTGATTATTTTGAAGGAAATTTGAATTTGAATGAGTTTTGGGTAAACTAAACATAAGACTTGGAGCTGGTAATGTTTTCTATGCACGCACCAGCTAGAAAATCTCCGGGGAGTGTGCATTTGCGATCTTAGTCTATACACAGTTGCTGCATGTCACTTTTTATTTGTCTTCAACAGACGAAACACCTCTTAAAATTATCCCAATTACTCCTAAAATTCTAACTATAAGCCTTCCTTAAGTAAAAAAAGTTGTACCTGGAAGATAAGACAAGCATTACAAAGAACCTATTAACCGAACTTTTATCGCATTCCAGACAAACCTGAGATAGTAACAGGAGAGAGCAACACAACGGCTGGGTCCTGGGCAGGACACACGATAACTCTGCAGTGTGTGGCTAAGGGGAACCCTGCACCTAAGGAGTTTAGATGGTTCAACCCAGCTGGTAGTGAAATCACTGTAGGAAAAACTAGCATCACTGATGGTAGTAGGATTTGGATGTTTACAACGTCTGACCCAGGGGACTACGGACAGTACAAGTGTCGTGCTATCAATGATGTCGGAAGTGCTGATCATATCATACAAGTCAGTCAGTTGTGTAAGCATCGCTTATGTACAATGATAACAAGTTTTGATATTCAAGTTTCGTACGTTCTTCGTTCTGTACCTCGTAACAACGGCGAAAACCATGTGATGGAACGTATAACGCACTGAAAAGTCATGCGTTAAACTTTTCATCACACAAGTAGAGTTGATTCCTTGACAAATTTAATTGCTTTCACTTTACTTTGCTTGAGTTCAGCACTTGGCAACATTTCATGACTGAAATTCGATTTCCCTGCTCTACAAGAGAGCCACAATGCGCTGCACCTGATTCAATTCAACTCTTGTGTTGTGTCTGGTGATTTGTCAGTATCTTGCAGCGAACACAACACTCTTGCTCGAATACACGAACTCGCTCAATGTATAATGACCCAGGGGACTGCGGACAGTACAAGTGTCGTGCTATCAATGTTGTTGGAAGTGCGAACCACATCATAACTGTCAATCAGTGGTGTTAGCATCACTTATGTACAATAAAAAAAGCATTAACATATTGTAATTTAACTTTTGAAACAATTTATGTTATGCTAAGGAAACAGAATAGAATAGACTGCGTGTAGAACTTAGAATGATTATAAAAAAGAAAAGATTACTACTTATTATTGACGGTACAATTTCAGAAATTGTAGCACAGGTTCTTGCTAAGTGGGGTAACATAATAATTCTAAATATTATATTTGATTTCATTTACGTCGCTATAACGCTGGAAACTTCCGTTAGAGTGACTTCTGTCCCCGCGGCGAGAATTTCCATATCAACTTTAATTGGTCCATCCCAGTAATTCGCCAATATTTCTTAAAATATAATTTACAAACTAGTATTTTCGTGAGTCATGGTTGTACATACACAATACATTTAATTAACCACAGATCATTTGTTCCTTTAGTCGCCCCAGGGAAGCCCGTGATCACCGTATATGACAACAATATACAGGCCTCTTACGTGAAGATCAGTTGGAAGACACCATCCAGTAATGGAGGAAGTGCTGTGATTGACTACAAGGTGGAGGTATACGTTGAAAAGAATGTTGCTGATCGTCCAGGGAAAGTTGTGACTGGTACAGAAACGGTTATAGAGAACCTGGTGAATGGGGCAACCTACATTATCAAAGTGTCTGCTAGGAACATCGTTGGCTCTGGTGAAGCTGCCACAAAGGAGATCACTACAAAGAAACAAGGTGAGAGTAAAGTATGCTGCAGCTGCTCGTATGAACATGGGCGTTGAGGTCTTGATCACAATATTTGCAAATTGCACTTAACAATGCATGAATCAATTCAAAATGACAGTAACTTAATGTTTGGTACAAAGAAAACTCTTGGTTTGTAAAATTACTATATTTTCCATAAAGCCCAAGGATAGGAAGTTTGTGTCACGTTTGTTTATGTTTGTCTGTACTGATTAAAAAGCATTATGGCAACTGAGAACAGTTACTTATTTAGCGGCAGCTCTTGTAATCACCCGTGTTCTTTGATATCTTGTCTCTTGTGTGTTTCTACCAGGTATACCTGGGATTCCAGTGTTGATCAACAATGAAACCGATATCTCTAAAGGGGAGATAACGCTGCGATGGACAGCAGCTGCTGAGAATGGCGGTAAAATACTGACGTACACTGTGTGGAGGCAGCAGAGGATAAGCAGCGGAGCTGTCACTCGATGGTCGGCACAGAACACTTCCAGTTCTGATCTGCAGTACAAAATGTCTGGGCTGGAGACAAATAGTATATACTATTTTGTTATTACTGCCTGGAACAGATATGGAGAAAGTGTATTTGATGAGACCAAAAAGAAGACCATCCATGTTTCAGGTATATGGCGGCTTTGCTTTACTATCATAGCATTTCTTCAGCAGTCCACTTTGATCTTTTTCCCAAACGCAACCCTGCAAATGTATACATACAAAATTCGTAAATAATGTTATTCAATACTCTGTAATGGTTTTTGTCTGGCACGAATAAAACTGTAGCGTTGTAACATGCAGTATACTACGTCTTCCATAAGACCCAGGGAGAGGAAGTTTTGCGTCATTTTTGCTCGCCGTAGTGAAACTACAGGAGCTTTGTGAGGGGGTAATGGAAAAATGTCGTAAACGTTCAACTTTGTGAACTTTGTAAACATTGTAAACTTTGTGAACTTTATTGTGTTGATTGGTCATTGTAATTGTTGAATTGTTGAAGTATGTCAGAACCACAGCTGAAAAAAGCAATTACAAATTTGGCGGAATGCCAGGCGACATGCTTGCACGAAACACATACACAGACTAAGAAATAGTCCGGCTTCTTTAAACTGATAGATAAAGAAAATTAATAATTTGGTGTAATTCGATTAATACTTTGCTTTACCGGACATCGAAACAACGAGTCTAACCTTTGAAACTAGTTACTTATTTTGTGTACGCTTGAGTGAATAATTTCGTGACTTGGAAACCAGCCAAACAAGCTACCGAGTGGGGCTGTCGATAAAAGTAGGCTTCGGACTGCGGACAGGGGATTGCATGCGGATTGTGGACTGCTAATTGCAGACTATGTGCGGATTTCTCGCTGCGAAGGAAAGATCGCGTCTGCAGGGGAGACTATAAACTTCACTGGACTCCTAGATGTAAAACATGTCCATATAATAAAAAAAATATTACATGGTATGCTCGAAAGTAGGGATTGTATTTGTTTATATTTTTGTCACTCGAAGATAAAATCCATATCTCCTCACCACCGTGTAATATCCTCTATATTTGAGAGTAATCGGGCTATGTTCTGTGATTTTCCGGCATATTCGTTATTTTCGGTCGGGGCTGGTTTATGATTAGCCTGCGTCGCAGACAGACTGCATGTAAACCGACACGGCCGATTGCACCGCAGGTGCAATCGATGATTTAATAACGCACTAGCCTGGCGCCTGATAATTCCAAAGTTAAATATTGATGCTCAAAATATTATTCCATATACTTTTAAGGAAAATAAATAAACAATATAGAATAACACAAAACGTAGAGAACTCGCACGGCAAGCATAATAGCATCCTCGACGCTTTGATTGTTATTTATTTTCACTAGCTAAGAGGCACGATCGGACCAAAGATATTTAATTATTTTAGCTGCAGTTATCGATCAAGATCTGTGTTTATTTACGGCTTGTTTCGTCTGTGTCTCTACTAGGTAAGCCTGGGATTCCACTGTTGCTCAACAGTGAAACCCAAATCTCCAAAGGGAAGATAACACTGCGATGGTCAGCAGCTGCAGTGAATGGTGGTAAAATACTGACGTACACTGTGAGGAGACAGCAGAGGAAAAGCAGCGGATGTGTCACTCCATGGTCTGCCAGGAACACTTCCAGTTCTGATCTACAGTACAATGTATCTGGGCTGGAGATGAATATGGTATACTACTTTGTTATTACTGCCTGGAACAGATATGGAGAGAGTTTCTTTGATGAGACCAAAAAGAAGACCATCCTAGTTTCAGGTATGGCGGCTTTGCTTTACTTTCGGAGAAACTGTGTTTGTATTCTACGTAGGAATCCCATATAACGAAATGCAAAGAGACCTAAAAAATAGGTTCGTTATATCGGAGGCTTGTTAAAAGCAAGCCACCGCGATATAACAACTTTCCAGCAGAAACATTAAGTTCTTTGTATAGTATCCAGGTCCCCTGGTGCCCTTTTTCTTTCAAATGGAAAAAGAGAAAAAGGACGCCAGGAAGAAAATCTCCTTTCAAGAGAAAAAGGACGCCAGGAAGAAAATCGGAAGATTTCGTGACATCCTGCTCATATCAAATTATCATTATAAGACTACGAGCAAGGAACTAAAATTTAAAATCCAAGGAGTTTGAGGTTGTTTAAGAGTGATGTTTCAGTTGTAATGCTGACACTTCATAGAAAATCGCGTGTTAGCTTCTCATAGCCCTGGGGGGGGAGGGCATTGCCCCCACCATCATAAAACTCTTAATAATAGATCCTAGGTAATGAAATTTGGCACAAGTGTTAATTGTTAAACGATCTACAGAATGCTAGTATTAGATTCTGCTAATTGGCTGTGACGTCATAATGACGTCATAATATATGTTTTTATGTACTTTTGCTAATGGTTACAATGCAGTTTTTTAGTGGACAATTGAAAAACGAGCTTTATTGCAATTTTGAAGTTGTGGTTTACTCAAAAGTACTGTAGGTTGCCAGAGAACGTAGATTACGTAGTAATGACGTAGTTATGGCGTCACATATTATTGATTTTTGCTTCAAAGCTCTTGAATACCCTAAAACGTTAAAAACAGATCCTAACTTTTGTAAACAAGAGTATAATAACAGCCACCATAGTTTTTTTTTGACAGAGACTCAGTCAGTGGTGACGATAAGAGACGTTACATTAAGGGACCATCACAACAGTGTCAAAATTAATATTTCCTTCATTCTCCATCCAGAACCTCGGATAATGTATAGAAATTGTTAGGACTAAGACGAAAGAATTTGAATCAAAATCCGTTCATACGAAGTCCTCCAAAGCTGTGTATTAACCAAAATAACTTTACAGTTGCCATGGCAATCATTTCTCAATCGATGGGTGGAAACTTTGCACAAACGCGCAGCATGGCTAACGTCATCATTTAAGACCAAAACTGTGTGTTCTGCTAGACATGGAACAAAAAAATACGAAGAAATTCCAAATTTCATTAATTTACCCAGAATGCAATGTTTTTCTTATTATTTTGATCTGGCGAACTGAACATATGGTTGGAAATCATATGAATCACGTTTTCTAAACAGATAATCGAACAACTTTAAACTCTTACTATACACTAGTGACTATTGACATTTTGATAAGGTTCAATCAACTGATATATAAACAGTGGAAATGACTGTCTGCTTTATCAGTAAATAGAGCTAAATTTAAGGAAAAAAATTACTGCATTGAAACAAGCAAAACAAATGCGTCAGTTGAGTGCCGTAATTGAAACAATTTTACAAACAGTAACTGATAAATGATGCAATGGTCTATCTTCTTTCAAGCGATATCGCCGTTTTTCTCTGCTTTTCGTCTGTTGCTGGTGATTTCGGGGACCGATTTCAATTTATTCCTGGCGTCTCCGCCAACGTTTTGACACCGTGAAGCTCGCCCTAGTCCTTCCGCTATTACTTCTAACGCGGTCACGTATGAGCGGAGACGACAGGGGATCTGGCTAGTGATCTTGTATTTTTGACCAAACGATACAAGTATTAATGTTCTATCAGACAAGACAGCTCATGTGTATTATTTTCACTGGGAACACCTCAACTTCCACAGTGATACCGGCCATGAATCAGCTTATGGAGGTCTACAAACTTTATTTTTACTCTATCTGCAGCTGACTTGATCTTGTTTTAAAATATTACGA
>JAOBYG010184973.1:0-10291 GCA_025403545.1 Epizoanthus stellaris
GTTTTGAAGAAAAAGGTGATGGAAACGGTTGATATGTAGTAAATTTGAATTTGAATGCGTTTTGGGTAAATTTAGTTAAAAATTAAATCTTTGTCCTTTGATATTTAACAGACGAACACCAGCCATTCTGATATTTAAACAGTGTCGCGCATGTGTCTGGACAATAATATAAACGCGAATGACGTAGGAGAACGCGAGAAAAGTGTTGGAAGAAGCGAAGCGAAGCGAAGCGACGCGAAGCACAAGCACAAGCGACACTGTTTTATTGCTTTTAGAAAATATTTGTTTGAAAAGGAAAACAATTCAGAAGAGAAACATTTTATTTCGCACTCGCGCGCCGGAGCGTTGTTTTTGTTAAAACTTGTATAAAAAATGCTATCTGCGTTGTTTTTGTCCTGTGAGAAATTGAATGTTAGCCAATCACCGCGCGCGTTATATCTTGTCTATTTCCAGGTGCGCAAACTTGATTATTCACTACTGTTTGTGGTGTGCCAAGAATATTTTCTTCTTGAAAACACTTTCTAAAGCCCTCCCCTTCTCTTACGAAATTGGGAATAGACGTATAAAACTTTGTCTTCAGGTGCACTGAATCCACATGTTCCATTTAGACCGCACCCATATTTTGTTTAGACAGTTTAATTCAATTATCAAATGTTTCCTCCACATGCATCCGATCTATTTGACACAAATATTTTCGATATGATCTCCTTAATTAATTGATTTTGGGGACAAAGCCTAATGTATGGTCGGTTGATGGAAGACGGTTCGAGTGGTAATTAAAATGCCATCCATCAAAGGTGACACTAATTTAATTAAGACAATCATCGCATGTAAACGCAATGATTTCACACAGGTAGTAAAACAAAAATAGCGTCTGCCTTTTGATGGTGATATGTAACGTTTGCAGACGAATATTGGTTCTTGAGATATCAGGAGAAATCTTTGGAAACAGGTATGCAAATACGTTTTATTGATCCCCTCCTAAGGGGAAGGACCTTTGTAATGATATTCTATGTCAAGGGTTGTGTGTGTACTGTTATCAAAGCTGCCTTCATTTCTTCAATTATATTATGAAAAATCACGGCCCTTTTGACCTTTGGACATCATCGCTTTAAAACGGTACAAGAGTTAAATAAGCTTATACATGTATGCAACATTTGAATTGAACCAATAACTGAATTATTAATATTATCCCTCTAACTCTTATGTTCCGTGTTTTATTTGCAGAATAAAATAAATTCCTTTATCTTTCGTTATATACGTCAACGGTGGTCGTGTTCACACGGATAGATAAGAACGTCTTGCGGCAGGGTCTGTCTAATGCAATGAAGGAAGGGGGGCATGGAATACTTCGTTGTGTTCAGTTTACAGAACTCTTTTCCTGTCAAAGTTGTGGCACAATATCAAATGTTGTTCAAACACAATTTATCAAGGTGTTAAAAACTTCATGAGTTTGGCCGAATAAGCTCAAAGGGGTTCTCTAAACACCCTTTAAACTGTATTATGATGTGCTAATGTTTGACGCGCTCGGTGACAAAGCGTTTTCATCTCAGGATATTTATAGTTTACTCAGCTTTTCAATGTTTGTCCATCTGAATCTCCTCTGATTTGCAAAGAAATGACATATTGTAAGGTCTGATAAAATGAATTCCTCTGTTGCACTGGGAATAAAGCATATTTGCCGAATATTATCTTTGAAATCTTAGAGCCTCTAAATTCGATTTCCAGATGGATGACTCAGATCAGAATGCAAGTCGACCGCACACCTCTACACTACGACACATCCGTCCGATCCGGGAAAGAGAACTTCCTGAAAATAGTTTTGAAAAGGGAAAAGGTGGGCCGTGTACTTCACTTCAAACAGTGTGCGGAAGGTTTTACTGGAACTGTGCACAGCCATGGAATCAAAATCGTCCTCATTTCTTATCAAGAATTTATTAAAACCGAAGCCTGTTAGAACGCCAGAAGACAGCGAAGTTACCAATCGCGCCCTTACGGTAGCTGAGAGACTTGCAGGTTTGTTTCAATAGGACATATATATCGCATTCAGTGCATTAGGTGCTAGTCGCTTTATCAGTTGTTTGTTTTCGTTTCCTTAGAACAAGACATTCATACCCACTTTAAATTATTTTTATCCTCTCAATCATGTTCCATTCCTGGCATTTGTCTTGTCACAGTTTTAATCACCCGCTTCTAATGGAAGTACTTGAAGCATTTCGAAATTTGTTTGACAATAATATATTTTTTTATCAATCCAACGGCACACATATAACTTGCCCTAGCTAGTTTCCCATTGCTTTGGGTCGGTACAAGTGTTTTATGGAGGGGCACTTGACGAGGAGGTGCTGGAAAGGAAATGTGTTCTAGCTGTTGAAATGAATCGTTAAAAATCAGTTCTTTGGGGTACTAATACACAGTGATTTGCATACATAGCACTGATACACAAACATATATGCCAAAACAACTGAAAACATCCGACCGATAGATAACAACAGTGATAATAGGAATTGTGGCTTTGAAAGTTAACGTTAAGAATCCTTAACACAATGGAATGGCTCAGTATCAGACGGTATACTGACGCTTTTTTATAAGAACCAAATAATTTTGGGTCGAGGCTCATTGTTCTTTAATAACTGATTTTGTGGCAACTTCAGCCAGTTCTTGAGTTGTTCTTATGTCTAAGAACAATAAAACTACCGAAAAAGCCCCAAAAGTATCCAAACCTAACCACTCAAATCGTAACAGAAATTCGAGCCATTTCGACAGCACGTACCGTGTAATTTGCATTTATTTTGCTCGATAGAGTCTAGACTAGAGGGAAAATGGTTGTGTTATACTGCTTATTTAATCGTGAATTCCACTATTTCATTTGAAAACATACAGATCGACTTCATGGTTTAAACCGCAGCCTGAGATTGTTCTTAATTTTTGGGCAAATTTGAGCCTTAGGGTTCTTTTAAAGGATTTTCTTATAAAAATAAACGTGTAGTATGAAACTGCAACTTGGGAAAGTAGATTTGAGTAGTGCGCTGAATCAGTCCTGTCTTCTATACGGCAAACTTGACAAGTCACTTCTTACTACATTCAATAAGGTATTGAAACATGTGATTCCCACGTCTTGCTGCCCTGAATCGTCAGTACTTTTCTCTTCAGTATAACACAAGCAAACGAAAAACATAAAAGAACCCTCACTCTCGGTATATGACCTCATGGATTTGTGCAGAGTAGGGCGGCATTTATAAACACCAAAATATACACCATTAAACTTGTTGAAGATATCCGTGCATTCTTGAACTGGCAAAACTCAAATGGTGTTCAATCTATTTCAAAATACAGTGTGCTTACGTCGATTGGCTCAAAGTAATTGAGTACTTTTGCAGGAAACTGTTGAGTATTCTCTTGTGTATGGCTAAGCTGAGCTACAGTTGTCAAACTCAAGTTATTTACAGGATAAATCGATAAACAATTCTTCAACTCGAGTCCATATCTAAATTGATTAGTTTCTTTTAAGTCCAGATTTAAACTCACATTTTGTAAAAGATATGTCAGTATATTACCCATTTTGCTCTTAGGACTGGAGGGATTAGGTCTAAAAAATTATCCTCACTCATATCAAACCTTCAAACATATTTATATATATTTTATGATATATAAACCCTGACTGTTCTTTAATTCGTGAGTAAATCCGACAAAACGCTACATGACAAGCTTAAAAGAGTTATCATCGGATTAGCTGAAAATCTGCAATTAGTCTCTGCTCGTAAAACAAAGAAACTTCGTCGGTTAGTTTTGTGCCGGCCACCTAAATGAACTACCGTGTATCTTCCTGTGGGATTAAAAATGTATCTTAGTTTGCTGTTTTCTTAGCATTATATATGCATTACATTTAAACATATTTTGGACTATAGAATGCAAGGAAAGGTTTGCTAAAGCTATATTTCACAACTTACATCTCCTAATTACAGCTGAAATTAGCTCCATAATCATAACAGTTATACAGTAGTAAAATATATAAGAATACAAACGTACAATAACTTGCATGATTTCACACTGTGCCATCCAAGTCAGCTCTTTTAGAATAATGGCCAGCATTAACCTCATGACATATTTAATAAACGGCATTAAAATACCTGGAAAAGCTTAACACTACTGTGCGGAAAGATCTATTTTACTTTCTCTTGAGGAAACATCTTGTTTCAATTTGATGTTGACTTAGGAGCCGAGTGAGAAAACAAAAACGGCACGAATTTAATTTACCATTGATGAACACGGAGATTCGTATTGACTACTTGTTCGTTTCTGGAGACAGAATCATATCATGTTCAGCACTTTCACATAGAGAGATGAAACGTGGCTAATTAAAGACTTTATAGCATATAAACAGTGGTAAACAAAATTCTTTGTTCTTAGACCAACATTTGGAGTAAAAACAACCCCTATAATTAAAGTACCATTGCACATTTAATCTACCGGAGTTTGCTGAAAATATAATTCCATAGCAATGGTTCATGCATTGGTTGGCCGATAATTTGCGAGACCTTGTGAGTTTACAATTGTTAATACTTGAGGTCTCTTGCAGAGTGATATTAAAATACATAATTTGTATCATTAATGAACGTATATGTATCAATTTATGTCATAGTAAACGAAGCAATACTGAGAAAGAGTTCAGTTTGACCGAACATTCGAAGCAAAATCCATGGACGCTCTATCAGTCTATGAAGGTTCTCATTCATAGGGTCTTTACATGCTCAAAATAGACCATCTTGTCAGAGCTGGAGATTCAAACATTTGCATTGTACTCTGACAACTTCTTTATATAATTTCGTTTACACAGTTTGTTGCGGTGATTTTTTTAGAGTAATTTTAAGTAAAGAACAGTTCTGTCTAATTATAAAACGGCAAAACTAAGTTCTGAAGCAGATAGTTTATCATGTTCTTGCACCAGTCTTGCGGTTGGCTGTTTCCTTATCAAATAACATATAACACAAGCGCTGATAGTAATTTATCACTCTCGCTAAGTAACTGACTTAAAATATCCCAGACAAAACTCACAAAGAAAACTAACGTTCTTGCTGGCTACTATATTGTGTAGCAACAGAAATTAAATGAAAAAGTTAATATTCCACATCTTACGATTGGCAAATCTGCACAACCACATGTCATATCATGTCCATATCTTCACCAATGGCATGACATTCCATGCAGTTTGCAAGTCTGTTGAAACGAAATTCAGCTTTTAACATTAATAATACACATCTAGTTATATCAGAAGCAAAGCAAGATGTGTTTCACTGCTTTAGCAAGAAGTTTATAAGGTTTCGTGATCAGTCGCTTTTGTACGTAGCACAAGAGGGGTTAACATAAACAAGATGGGCGGTAACGTGTCGTGCCAATAGAGCTATTCTTCTTCATTTTCATCTCTGCCACGAGTACAGCACCAAACTGTACTCGCGAGTAATGCTTTAGGTAAAGAAAGTATGTGCTGCTTATGTGTATGAATAAAGAAGTAAGCCCGGTTACAGTAAGGAAAGATTTGCGAGACGTTCTAACACCATTCAGTTCAGAATCTGTATGTACATTATACGAAAGCTAGTTTGAGGAACAAATTCCGCGACTGCATCAGTCAAAGAGATAACAGCAGAACATATGACTACAAACTGGGACGACACTCTTTGATATATAGACAAGAGTAAAGTGGAAAAGTACACGAACTCAGTTCTGTTCCAATAGCAAAACAATGAATGTACGGTAAAGAGAAAACACTAAATTTACTGTAAATGTATTATATATGGGCCTAAAAACAAACTTTCATGTACATCGATAAACCATCGAGAGAAATAATGAAGATATTTCCCCATTCAGTATTATATTATTAAAATACTAGGGACATGAACTTGGGAGCGATTTTTTAGATTTGATAGGGAAAATTATCGCTTTCCAAAGTACAGGCAGTCTGGCAACAACAGGCTTTTGATTCAGTGTGAGATAAAATCTTCAATTAAATTTTAGTACTACACCTTAAAGTCTTAAACTTTGTGTGCAATTTCTACAAGTTGGCTTAGGTACTTACAGCATTTTCAAAATGAAATCGTGTAACTGTGTCCTGTTAGAAAGAAAAGAAAAACGGCTAAGACATTTGCGATATCATTTGTGCATGTTTTGCAAACTCATTTTAACAACTGGAGATACCAATTTATGATTTACTGACATTATGTTTTCCTTTTTGTCAATCTGCAATTTTTGCACCCATTCGGCGTTTTCACTGAAATGAAGAACGACATTCAGAGACTAAAATAGCGGTAGCTGAACAATATAAACTTCCATATTTCTAACTAAATTCGCCTAAACGCACCTACTATCTCAGCGTGTGTGCAAATTAAGAGCCGATGTACAGTCCCCAAACGGCGGGATGGGCGGTCCAAGACAATCACATGATACACCAGCGTTTCACGGAGATTAAGAGATTAAATATTTATTCTTTTGATTGAACACCGGAAATAGAGGAATGGAAAACTTCTATCTGTATTTAGTTCTAGTCTGCAGAATCACAAACGTTTGTGAGTGTCATTGTATAGAATGTCTACAGCTGAACAATGCATGTCCACTATAGACTGGAGAAGTGACCCAGGGATGGGCGTTTTACGTTACCCTCTCTCCTCAAATTTTGTGGTATATGTTTTACATCTATCTGGCAGTCAGATGGCAAGCATAGTTTATCGATGATTGGTTTTAATCTGTTTTAGATCCATCATTTTAAGCCCGGATCCTAAACTTCAAGGTATTAAGGCCAGGTAAAAAAAAAATTGTTTAGCGTCCATCCATCACAATTTTTCCAGGTAGGGAGGGCGGTTTTTTTTTGTTTTTTGTTTGCAATGAGGCTTATTTTGTCTTTAATATACAGTGGGCACCAGTTTGCACCTACAACTGAGTCACACAACAAATTACAAAGGCCATTGTGGCAAACAAAGGAAAACCTTCAACCATAACAACCTTCAACCTCCTTCCATGATCACCTCGTGGCAATGGCGTCAATGCGCAGAAGTGCCACGCATATTTTGAGGGGTATGGGAACGAGAACGGACGATCGCAGGCGCATGTATACTTGAAAACACACTTATCTGCTCCTGAAAAATTATATTTTACAAAAATAAAAAATAAAAAAATAAAAATTAAATGGAGGTCGGGGGCATTTCTCAGGTCGGGCGGGGACGCTAAACAAGTATTTTTTTTTTATCTGGCCTTATTGGCAACCCTGTGTATTGTTTTGAAACTACAATTTCCAAAGGGCTAAAAAAAGAAATTAATAAATTCTTAAGAACACACAACTATATAGTATATAATTTTTTTGAAAATGCCTTTGATCATTGTGGAAGATTTTGAAGAATCATTTATATTTATTAACTGTGTACAATTAAAATATGTTATAAAATGTGTGGTGTAGTAAATGTACATCCCAGAAAGCAATGCTGCTTGAAAAGCAAGTTTCCAGCAAAATCACGACAAAATATGCAAATATTCTTCTGTTCCAAGAAGGGAGTAAATCAGTAATATTATCTCCAAAATTTATATGTGCATAAATTTAATCTTTGTTGTTCATAATATCATCGCGAACATTGGACCCTTTGATTTAAGAATGGATATTATTATATTGCTACACCTATCAAAGAATCAAACCTTTAGGCATCAGTACAGTAGTTACTGGGTATTGTTTTCAGATATTTCATGGCAGAACTTGCTGGGAAGCAATCAAGTGTAATCTGAGAATGCCTTCCTGTTTACAAATCACAGTGACACGATTGGCATCTCGCTATTGTTTCAATCAAATGTGATGAGATATTAATCAATCTCTTAAAATATCTTTTACTCCTGATTGGTTGAGAAATGAAGGATTGAGGTGATACTGGCCTTCACGCATGATGGAGGAATACTAAAGAGTCTAGAATTTTTTCCCAACTAAATATATATGCTCTTTTTCTGAACAACAAAATATTCAGAGACTCTTTTCAGTAATCTTCCAAAGCCAACATTTAGTTTGATGTCATTTCAGAGCAAATGGCTGAAACTGGACCCGCAAGACAATCTAGACATTGACCTCATCTGAGCAAACTAACATCCAAATTTGGCGATGGCTCCACTGCACATGCTCAAAGATCTCAGTTGGCAGTAAAACAGACAGCTTCTCGGTTTTCAAAGTTCCAAGAAATGAAATGAAACAACATTTGTTCTTTCCTGGAAATTGCAAAATGCAGTGATATCAAATGTTTTAAAATAAGTTGGTACTCGGAAGCAACAATAAATATACTCACTCAAATTAAATTGTTTCAAAAGACTTTTTACAATATCCTTGTGCATAATTTGTCAGTTGCATTGTGAAACCATTCAAATGTACATAATTTTCAGTAAACTTGCACTATCACGCACTGTCCGAGTTGTTTCTACAGCTAACTGAATATTACATTTATCATCTTACCTCATGGCCACGTTACTGCCATCAATAACAACGTGTCTTAGACGAGACGATGAATCACCATTTCTTGCAGCTTCTTTTAACTGTTGGTACATCATTTGCTCCTCTTGTTTGTCAAGGGGGGCCTTTTCCGTAATCTCTCTCTTTGGAGCGGGACTCACAGCTTCTTCATAACTCATTCTATCCCCCCTCATTGTAACTGTGTGTACTTTAGCTGTAGACCTGGGGCTCGGAGCCCCACGAGCAACTACATCTCGATTCTGTTCAGCGACTGGATTCAAACCCTTCGCTACAGCAAAGGAAGTCCTTTCTGGTTCTGTCGCGGGAACTCTGCTTGGGCCCCTAGCAGCAGGCAAGGGGGTAGTTCTAGAAATTTTGATCAGCTCATGTAGCAAAGTATTTTCATTTACCATCGGTCCATGTTTCTTCACAACAACTTCAATATTCTTTTCTGTATATCCAAGTTTCATGGCAAACTCTTTCAAAGCTGGATCAATTACAGTGTTCAACACTTCAGATCTGGTCCGGTTAGGTCTGCTCTTTAGATCTTCAATCGCCGAGGAAGCCATTACAACAGATATTTGACTTCCTCGAATTCTTGCTTGGTGATTTGAGATTAACGTTATTACAGCACCAGAATCATATTCCAACTTATTCGACAAACGTACAAGAACACTATAAACTGACTCGGGAAATGAAACGACCGTATCCATTTCGGGGCGACACAGCGAGTTGATATACTCCTGCACACAAGAATATGACGATAGTGAGAAAGAGCCCAGAGCTGGAGAAAACGAAAAGGAGACTTAAGAATCTCTTTTTCATCTTCGAAAGCTTTCGCTTAGTCCTATAAAAATTACACTATTATGTACCCAAATTTTTAATTTCTTGACAAGAAATGCACACTTCTAAATACTGCCAATATTATTAAACCCTGGGCACTAAACTAAAGTTGTCATTTCATGGGTTTCTTCCTCTAAGTGAAAGCCAAACGAAAGTCAGGAGATACACATGTGAAAATTCGTAATATACAGCACAAGAATACATTGTGAATCATTGTGATTGTCTCAATCCCCATAGCATATGACAGGAACATACGCATGATATTCTAAGACCCATTCGATTCAACTTTTCCCTTTCGAGCCTGGGCACACGGGGCGAACATCTCGGCTCTAGCCTCTGCTGGAACTATCACAAAATATGTTCATTGCGACATGAAAGTGGGAGCTTTTCCATTGTTGAACTGTGATTCTGTTCTCAAATTGTAGTGCAAAACACTCTCAAATATCAATTTCGCCATTTTCAGGACTGTATAGTGTATTCAGCTATTGCGGAAGTCTTAACTTGCTGGCGCGCCATCGCTCTTGTGAGTTTTGGCACGACTTCAAGTCATTAGATCCCAACCACATTTTTGCTCTAACGAATCCCTAAACACTTACTTTCGCTTTCTCGTTGCTTTCTTTATCGCCTTGAAGCATTATCCATTGAGCTCCGCTAGTTTTGGCACTCTGCGGCGGTGAACTAAACCTCACTGCAACACTGAATAACTGTCTGATCCGTTCAATTTTCTCCGACACAACATGGCTCTTCTCGTAAGGTACAACGAACTCCATTGCCGTTGTTTCGGCCATTTTTACGTCCAAACCTATTAAAAAATCCAAAATTAAGTCCTCTTTAGTCACATGTGTCGTCCTTATTCCTTCTTCACTTCTTCATGCATCAACCAAAGTTCGAAAATGCTGCAACCAGGAAGTATATATCCGTTTCTATCTTAGCAGATGTAAAGAAAACAGCCATTCGATGAACCATTCACTTTTCAGG
>JAOBYG010185084.1:0-10291 GCA_025403545.1 Epizoanthus stellaris
TAAATGGCTTGTGGTCAGAAGAGATTATTTTACAGTATTATACAAGATGGAATTTACATACAGAAACAAACATTAACAAATACTTAAATCTAATAATCAGCTATGTATAACTACAAAGCTAGAAGGAATAACTGAAGGAACGAGATGAAATGCAAATTTACACAGCCGCCTTCCCGAAATTGTTAAAGACACAATCAACACTGAAGCCACTGCAGTAGTCGGTAGCTATATTTCGTGTACGGTGCACAAAATCTGTTTTCATGTTTAAAATACTACACGATCACTCAGCCCCTTGCCTAAAAGAAAATTTCATAAAATGTCATGGTCGCCGAATGGATTATGACTTAAAAAATTATATACTTATATTTCTGTATGTACATGTATTTTTTTAAATTGTTAAAAGTAAAAGTAAAGACAACTATAAGAAATATCTGTAAACAATTACTGGGCAGGACATTTTAATGTCATACATGTCCCATATGTGTATAACAATTACTGGGCATGACATTTGAATGTCATACATGTCCCATATGTGTATAACAATTAATGATATATATGTGTTTAATAAACTCTGTGTTAAAAAAAATTATGATACCAACTTAGCGTTACCAAAACCAAAGGGAGAATTTCTTAAGCATAATCTTAATTATAGTGGTGCTGTGCTGTGGAACTCATTCCCACGTGAAGCTAAGCGCGCGGAAACGCTCCAACAATTTATGAGCAAAATAAGTTAAGTTACCTTTGCAGGGTCGCGCTGATAGATTGTATTTCTATTAAATATTTTATTCGTAATTGTAGCCTCAAGCTTTATAATACTGTAATTTCCTTTTGCAAATATTGTATTCTCAATACCCTTGTAAAAAGAATGATATTCACGCCCCTCATTGAAATCAGCACTTTTTGTTGTTGTGGCCAGCGTGTTTAAATAAAGTTTTACCATACCATACCATACGATACAATACCATACCATACCATACCATACCATACCATACCTCACCACACCATACCATACCATACCACACCACACCACACCACACCATATCATATCATACCATACCATACCATACCATACCACACCATATCATATCATATCATATCATACCATACCATACCATACCACACCATACCATACCACACCATACCATACCACACCACACCACAGCATACCACACCATACCATACCATACCATACCATACCATACCACACAATACTATACAATACAATACGAGATTCTGTGTAACACAATACGACACTGTACTATGTGTAACGCAACACAAGACTGTGTGTATCACAATACGAGACTATATGTAATACGTCCTGCCACTGGCACTAATAGACTACGATCGTCTTGGTATGTGTTCTTGGATCTTTTGGTTTCTATCGAAATATTGTGATCTGTTACTGTGCATTTCTTTCTCAGTTTTTGAAGTTCGACTAAGTGGATCACCTGTTCATCATGCCGGGCGTGTTGAAGTGAAGTACGCTGGGGTATGGGGTGTGGTTAACCGTGGAGCATGGAACATGCGGGCTGCTAATGTGACCTGCCGACATCTGGGTTACCCTGGGGCCGAGGCCTTCTTGCAATCCCCTTTCGGACCCTTCCATGGTCCGTTGTGGATTAGTCGGTTATCGTGTTCAGGTAGAGAACCAGCACTGCACAACTGTAGCCATATCATCCAAAGAGGTGTAAGCCGGTTTAATCCCTCTTTCACTGCAAGTGTTATCTGCAAGACAAATGATGCATCAGGTAAGAAATGCCAATGGTTTATTTTGATGTGACTATATTGGCATCCAAGAAACTTTTAAAAAATTTAGACTATCCCCATTGCTGTTATAAGTTTTCATCGTCCGACCGACCCATACTTTCCAAAATTCTGGAAAAAAGAAGGCAAAATGTCAGTGCAAAAGAAACAATGAAAAACCTCAGCACTCAATAGTTATTTTTGTTTGACAACCGATCGACTCAACTTCAATTCCGATGACAAAGATAAAAATAGCGGTGAAGGTCTTAGCACTTCCTAAATGCCCTGAAAAGAAAATAGATACAGAAACGTTCTTAACAAACAAAATGTTACATTCTTAGCTCACGAACTGAAGCGCTGGTCTTTTAGAATGTCGAGATTTTAGGGAAATGCAACAAGAGTTTCTGGCGTAGAGCAAATCATGAAAAATTAAGCAGACACTGAAAACATTCGCAAGTCTCCGTTTTTAGGAGGATATTCCAAAATGCTCCACGGTCTCCACTGTTGACTTGTCACGTTATCATAAGAATTGGGCACGACTTACGCCATTGAAAGCACCTATGAAGGTCACATACCAAATAACCATGGAGCCATATAATTGTTAACATGTATTAATGTCAACGTCCCTTTGAAAGTTGCTACCCCAGGAGAAATTCATTTATTTAATATAATAAACCTCAAGCTAAATTAATATTGGTAGTAAGTATGCTATAGCTAAATGTGCAGCAACATGGCGTAATATACCTATAAGTCAAGGTTATGGTTAGTTTTGGTTAGGGACGTGTTTGTAACATACGTATATAACACATGATCTTTCTGTCATCTCGAAATTTAAGGTCCCAAGTGTTGCATTGCTTTTCGAGCCAGCCAAAACGGAAAATCAGTGCACTTTCCATTTAATGTATGCGACGAGTCTGGAGTAAAAAAACAGCAAACTTCGTGTTACATTTTTAAGTGGCATCCAAAGGAAAGTATATTGTAGGTGTTGTATCCAAAGTAATTTAAAACATATGTGTCTAACCTTAATTCTCGTAGAAATTCCCGTTCGTCTCCGGGGCTCTTCTCTTCCCAATGCCGGCCGAGTGGAAGTCATGTATGCTGGGGTCTGGGGCACGTTGTCTTCCGTTGGATGGGATCTCGTTGATGCGCACGTGATCTGCAGGCAGCTTGGTTATGTTGGAGCCCTGAACTTTGGCCAAGGGCCGAGCTTCGGGTCCGGTTCGTGACCGGTGTGGTTTAGGAATGTTAACTGTACCGGAGCTGGGTCATTTTCAAAGTGCCAACGGACCCCGCTGGGCTCAAGAGATCGGTTCAGTGGTGTAGCAAACGTAGTGTGCAAGACAAGAGACGAAACAGGTATTGAATCTCGCGTATTATTATTATGCACTTACGTCCAGCACTGGTCTGTGGTCTTCTGCTATCCCATGGAAACCCTCAGTCCCCTGGTTAACCTCTCCGGAAATCCCCTATCCCCCGAGGTATCCCCGAGCTGTCTCTCCCATCCTCTTGTCCCTAGCAAGGTATCTACTACACATACAAATATATCGATCTAAAGTCAAGATGATATGTATATGTGTAGCCTGGGTTTTTGCCAAGTTATTTACTCTTGACATGAACAGTTGGGAAGTTATACCGCGATACCCTCAAACGGCACCCTTCGAAAAAATTTGTTAACCTGAATTTATGGAAGCGGTTTCAGCAACAGGAAACTCTAACTGGCTTTATTTCTGTTAAGTTAGTACATCACATAGGAATGATAATAATTTACTTTAACCGGCGAAACAAGACGAATCAATTATGTGCCTGCAAAATGTTTGTTGAGAAAAATGTTTGCTTGCTTTGTTAAGTACAAAACGTATTATTAATAGTGATACAAAAGATGACTGTAATGCCGTTTTGTTTATGACTGAAATCTCTGGTAAAGCAGTAAACAGTCATGTCATTATGTATAGTACGGTGTTTATGCCTATCAGATCTCAGTGTCAGCATCACTCTCTCCCCAGACGTAAGACCGTGCAGCAGCTCAGAGTGTTTGAATAATGGAACATGTCTGGATATTGGAGTCGATTATCTCTGCGACTGTCCTGCAGGGTACGCCGGAAAGCATTGCGAGAAAGGTATTTGAGTGTTCAATTAAAACATTATTAAACACGTGATTTATGACTCTAAATCAAACTGAACATTGTCATTGCATCAAACAACACAAACTTGTGGCTCTTTTTCAAATTTTTTGACCACCAAGTCAAAAGTCTGTTTGAAATCGCCACTGTTTCGAAAGACTGAAGGATATGCAATCTTTCTTGAAAAATTCTAATCAATATATTGAAATGAGATGACAATGAAACTTGAGAACAGCGGTATATATACCAATCACTGGAATATATGTGATTGACCGTTGTCAACTTGACCGTCAAGCATGTTTCTGTTGTTTACACCTGTTGCACTAAATGTGAGTATATTAACTGGAATACAGATTCAACTTTCATCATCATGAATTATGAATGTTTGATTTGATTATTATCTCGTATAAATAAACTTATAGCTTCTTTCCTTTGTTATATATTTTAAGATGGTCGTATACAATATAACAATTAAGCATTTATTACTGAATAGAAACAAAAATGCATTGTTTTGTGCTTGTGAAAATTATCAGGAAGCATTTTTTCCTGGGAAGATTATATTCAGTGAGGAAGGCTTATATCAATGCTACTTTGTTTATTGGAACACTTGTTGTTTGTTTCAAAAACAATTAGATACTATATATATGTATATAAAGGATGATTGTCCTAAAATACTGAATTCGTTAAGGAATCTGAAGACAGAGATTTCACAGAACGAATTGTGAAGGTAGTTTCTTGTTGTCCTATTGGTGGTGTTTCAATCCTGTAAACATGATATTAAACGAATCCTTATCAAATCTATGCTAAACAGTGTCATTGAATGTTTTTTTATCTTACCATTATTTAGAGTGATAAGAAATAGCGCTCTACAAATAATTTATTATTATTATTATTATTATTATTATTTCTTCTTTGGTTTATAACTTTTTCATTCGTATATCTATATATCCAAAATTCTTATCAGAATAACATAATAAACTTAGCTGTATTTATAGATACGAGAAAGGCTTGTCATAGCACTCAGTGTCTGAATAATGGAACCTGTCATGATAACAGTATAACATAATAACTTAACTGTGTTTATAGATACGAGAGAGGCTTGTCATAGCACTCCGTTTATGAACAGTAGAACCTGTCATCATAACACTATAACATAATAACTTAACTGTGTTTATAGATACGAGAGAGGCTTGTCATAGCACTCCGTATATGAACAGTAGAACCTGTCATCATAACACTATACCATAATAACTTAACTGTGTTTATAGATACGAGAGAGGCTTGTCATAGCACTCTGTATATGAACAGTAGAACTTGTCATCATAACACTATAACATAATAACTTAACTGTGTTTACAGATACGACAGAGGCTTGTCATAGCACTCCGTATATGAACAGTAGAACCTGTCATGATAACACTATAACATAATAACTTAACTGTGTTTATAGATACGACAGAGGCTTGTCATAGCACTCCGTATATGAACAGTAGAACCTGTAATCATAACACTATAACATAATAACTTAACTGTGTTTATAGATACGACAGAGGCTTGTCATAGCACTCCGTGTATGAACAGTAGAACCTGTCATCATAGCACTATAACATAATACTTAACTGTGTTTATAGATACGAGAGAGGCTTGCCATAACACTCCGTATCTGAATAATGGAACCTGTCATGATAACAGTATAACATAATAACTTATATATAATTAACTGTGTTTATACGAGAGAGGCTTGTCATAGCACTCCGTGTATGAACAGTAGAACCTGTCATGATAACAGTTAACTGTGTTTATAGATACGAGAGAGGTTTGTCACAGCAGTCCGTGTCTGAATAGTGGGACCTAGCTGTCATGATAACAGTATAACATAATAACTTAACTGTGTTTATAGATACGAGAGAGGCTTGTCATAGCACTCCGTGTATGAACAGTAGAACCTGTCATCATAACACTATAACATAATACTTAACTGTGTTTATAGATACGAGAGCTGAGGCTTGTCACAGCACTCCTTGTCTGAATAGTGGGACCTGTCATGATAACAGTATAACATAATAACTGAACTGTGTTTATAGATACGAGAGAAGCTTGTCATAGCACTCCGTGTATGAACAGTAGAACCTGTCATCATAACACTATAACATAATACTTAACTGTGTTCATAGATACGAGAGAGGCTTGTCACAGCAGTCCGTGTATAAACAATGGCACCTGTTATGACAACAAGGACAAGTTCGTGTGCGTTTGTACCAAGGGATGGACGGGAGCACAGTGCGAGCAAGGTAATTATTAACACTGATCAATAATCGTTTACCTCATGAACATGTTGTTTTGATATGGAAGCCTTTTTTGTTTATTTTCTTTTATTATATTTTAAGAGTCAAAAGCCTTTCTGGAAGATTTATAGATCGATTATCTCATCATTTCATAATGGCTAATATGGCTATATCTCTAACATCTACGAAAATTGAATGCAAAAGCTTTTCAAGATGAGGAAATAAGTGCACGTGTTGTGATATACTCAGAGATTCTGTTCTGGACCAGTTTGTATTGGGAGGACTTACCCTACCTTCGTCCTGTTAGCTGAAGAAACATAAGCTTATTTCAATAAGATATACAAAAATGAATTTACTTGAATCCAAAACTTTGGATCGACATTGTACATTACGTTACATTACATTACATTACATTACGTTACGTTACGTTACGTTACGTTACATTACATTACGTTACATTACATTACATTGCATTACATTGCATTACATTGCATTGCCTTGCATTGCATTACATTACATTGCATTGCATTACATTGCATTGCATTGCATTGCATTACATTACATTACATTACATTACATTACATTGCCTTGCATTGCATTACATTACATTACATTGCATGGCGTTACGTTACGTTACGTTACGTTACATTACGTTACATTACATTAAAATACATTAAATACATTGCATTGCACTACATTACATAACTAAAATGTATTCCTGTCCTGTTAGGTATCACGGATGCTGTCCAAGGTACGTTGTTGTATATGCGAAGCATTGATAAACTCATTTCTCACCTCCCCCTATCTTTGCATACATTTGTACGGGGAGGTAGGATGCAGATTCTTATGACAAACAAATAATACATTTTGCCGTTATTTACATTTGCGACGCGTTACGCTCGGCAGGTGGATTACTAATATTCTTGGAAGGGAGGAAAGAGGCTTTTCTTTCTTTAACCTTCAGTCACAGGTTGAAGACAGAGAAAACCTTTATGATACGATGCCATTTGTGGGAAACATTGTATCATAATAGTATACTTATTCTGAAGTAAGTCCGTTGCACTTAAAATAAAAAATTAAGATTTCTAAGTACAACTGACAGCTTAATGGACATCCAGACCAATTCAACAAATCAGAATATGTTGTTGAAGACGTCGCCCTAAAATAACGCACTGGTATATGCAGTGTAAAACAATACATTTATGGAATATTTTCAGCCGCAATACATTGTCATATTGTTGAAAGTAAATGTATTTCCATAACGGAAGTTATACAAATTTGTTACACGTGGACAGATAGATAGGCATAGAGAGAAATAAAAAAAGATATATATATAGATAGACAAATTAGATAGATAGACATACAGACTTATAGGTAGATGGATGGTTAGATGAATGGTGGATAGATGGATAGATGAACAGATAGACAGATAGACAGACATACGTATAGGTAGATGGATGGTTAGATGAATGCCGGATAGATGAACAGATAGACAGATAGACAGACAGACAGACAGACAGACAGATAGACAGATAGATAGACAGACAGAACAGTAGATGAATAGAAATATAGATAGAGAAATAAACAGACAGATAGAGAAATAGATAGTCAGATAATATTACACTATATAACATGTTGAAACTACTTGAAATTGCCTGTGTTACTAGTGTATGTGTGCACGTGCCTTTGTGAGAGCTATTGCGTACTAACTTATGCAAATCAATTATTGGTGTAGCTTCTTTGTGAAAAGTAAATAACTCAGTAACGTCAGATTAATAATTTGATAGTAACACCATCCTATTTTATGTTGTATTGTACACCATTCATATACCTTATTGATGGCAATTCAACCGCCGAGACGGGACTAAGGTAAGTCATGCAGGTAAGTATCGTATTTACACACTTTCTCTTCCAGTACACGATAGAAAAACAGTAGCAATACAGAACGGCAGTCCAGCAATAAACTTGTCTATTTGGAGCTGCTCTTGTAAATATGACAAGCAAAATATAAGGGAATAATGCGACGCAATGTAATCTACACTGCTAGGAACTCGCTGTACACTCGCATTCACCATAAGAAACTGACTTCTTTTGACGAACATTGTTCTACTTAGCAAAACTGAAACATTATCTATAGACTAAACATTGCTTTTGTTGTGCACTGTAACAATATATTAAAACACATAGCAACTTTGTACAATGTCATGTTATAGTACTTAGCTGTATGAAAGATACTTGGAACGGTTTGCGTCCGTTCGAAACTACAGACGATCATTTAATTATCATACTAAAATGTCGGTTTTCAGCTGTAGGTTGTTTTCTTACACTGTTAGTGTCCATCAGAAGCATATTTAACATGTAAAGACGTTGTTGTTCTTATGTTTCTTTCATTACTTTCTATTGATTTCAGGTTACAAAGGATCACTGTTCACCTCATCCCGTCTTTCTAAAAATAGACAACTATATGGATAAACTTTGAATTCAACTTGAATGTATCTGTGTAATGATTATGAACAGGCCTTCGGATCAGTTTTACATAGCAACATGAGATGTAATAATATTTTTATGTTGACTCTGTAATGTATGAAATACCATTAACAGTAGCTCAGGGTAAACAAGAAAGCAACTTAATAAACAATTTCAACTCGCTCGTTCAGTCTTGCATTTCTTCCCGTCTAGTTTGTCATTATAGCCTACTGCCGATCCTATCTACAATAGATCCGGCTACACTAGCTGCAGCTGTTTGTCCAAGTGGTCCTTGCATTAGTAGAAGTCACTAGAATTTATTATGTTGACAACAACAAAAGTAACACAAATCATCCGAATGTATGAACCCTGTATAGATGTTAGACAACTCGAAGGAAGGAACAGTTCGATTAATTAGAATCCAGTGGGTTTTAACAGATGTGTACATTTTAGTTAAAACTATCGATATCAGCACTGTTGTTTCAGTTATTCTCAATAAATTGCAAAAGCTAATTAAAATTGTAATAAATTGAAACTATATTAAATCGTTTGTAATTTTTGCTGTTTACAGTAAATTGTTTTCTTTCCATTCGGAAGTATAATAATGGGAATGCGAAACTGGGCTCTATTTGCATTAGTCCCTTTTCAAATCTGTTGTGCTTTTGAGGCATCAATAACAATACAATACGTATATAGCATTTCTGTCCTCTTTAAAACATCGTTGGGAAGAGAACTACATTCACCTGTCCTCATCTACTCTTGTGGAAAATATAGAAGCACTTCTTAGAAGTGAGTTGTCTCTCTTGACACGATCTTTATTGTATAAAGGCTGATTCTATCACGATATAACTTCCGCTAAAGTCTAAACAGAAATAAAAATTGAGCTATCAGCAGTAGCCTGGATCTGACAATTAAAATATGCAGCCGACATTGAAATGAGTGCTACAACACTGCTGATAACATGTATCAATGCCCGCAGTGTATTTGGCAAAGACATGTGATAAACTTGATTGTCTTTCCACTACTGTGAAAAGTTCAAATCCTTTATGATTGTTGAAAATTTATTTAAGAAGGCTTTTGACTATACGCTCAAAATTAACGTAAACCTCCTAAACAAATGGCCACATGTAAATTAGAATTTCAAATCTCAAACGCAAAGGTCAATTTGGAAATATGCTCCCTCTAAACGTTTTACAAAAGAAGATTTTTAAATCTTAAGAACGATGACAAGGATGATGAATAACATTAGATTGTAACCTTGAGGAATATTTTATTGGTTGGGAAAATGCAGACCTTGTTACGCATTTTGCATTATTATCTTTCGGAGATACTTCTTCTACATTTCATATCGTTAAGTTCACCACTGATATTCGTACATGCAGTATGAAATGTTTTGGACGCAAAGTCCTATCTGAACATAACTATTAAAAAGCTCCTCCAATAGTAAGCTTGTTGGAAATAAACCCAAGAAAATGGCTTTTGAACAAACAGAAGCCCGGGTTTAATTTCGGTATACAATATTTATTTATTATAAATCATACGTATTCCTGTATATTCCTCTATATAATTTAATTAAGGTCGGTATAATCACACATAAACGTGAAAACTCTGCCGGGTTTACAATATTACTATGTTGTAATAGCTTGCTGCTTGTTGACATTTCGAACATTTAATAAC
>JAOBYG010185195.1:0-10291 GCA_025403545.1 Epizoanthus stellaris
ACTTATTAAGGTTTTGTGTTCTCCAACTTAAACTGGGAATAAACTTGTTTCTGATAAGTTTTCACGTTAGTTTTTTTTGTTTGATGTCAATTTCATCTGACCTTGAACCTAGTATTTTGCCAAACTTTCATTCAAAACTAACCATTCTGTAAAACGTGTCACAGCAATTTGAAGACTATATAACGAAACTTTCGAATGAGCGAATATTATGCATTGCTGAGTTTTGTCGAAGATAAAATAGGATTTTAATAGACATGGATGAGAAGTTGAATCTCTTCATCAGTTTCGGTGACTTTTGCCGTACTCCAACTTCGTGTGTGCTGGCAGAAATCGACAACATTTAGTTGTTTATTCAAGTTTCATTCCACAACAAACTGCAAGCATATCACATGTAATTTCATTTCACTTTAATTTTGCTTCGATAGCGACCGCTAGACGCTACTGCATTGTTTGTGATCTATTTAAGAAAAAATATGGTACTTCATGAGAATGGACGAACGTTTAAATATGTGGTCGTGCTGCTCAATAATGAAATCTTGTTTATTTCAAACTTCTTTCATGAGAAATTGACTGATATTGTAGCGAGAAAAATCTTTGCAGGCTCCACATATTTTTTTTAAAAAGTATTTTGTTTTTATTTGACGCTGCTAATCGCAACTTGGGTGTGCGAAAAAGTACCCTCCTGGGAAAATTGTGAGGAGCGCCAAGGAGTGTGAGTGCGATCGGGCTCCTCAAAAATGAGGCCCTGATAAGGCAGTGCTACGGCATGCATTGTCTCTGAAAGTCATGCATAAGGCAGCACTACGGCATGCATTGTCTCTGAAAGTCATGCATAAGGCAGCACCACGGCATGCATTGTCTCTGAAAGTCATGCATAAGGCAGCACTACGGCATGCATTGTCTCTGAAAGAACCACGTACATGTGGAAGTTGCTAATATATCTCTGTAAATTGTTGTAGAGTGACAGTTGAACTTGCAAGGCCGACACCGCGTGGAGGTGCTGGATATGGAGGAGGAGGAGGAGGAGGAGGTGGTGGTGGAGGAGGTGGTGGAGGAGGTCGAAGGGGAGGATTCAGATTCCGTGACAAGTAAATGCTTATTATTGTTTATTCCTTTACTGGTTGTTGAATGTTTATTTTTCAATATCCCACCAAATGTTAGCATGTTTTGATTTATAGACATTATAATATCAGCAATGACAGGACATGTTTGTGATACGTGGATATCACTTCTAATTCAAAATGTTCATTAGTTAACAAAAAAAAATTACAATCAACTAAAGGCAGTCTTCCCCCAGATCTATTTTATGAGAAGCAAAATAAATTCTCCCCAAAGCATCCCAGCATGGTTCAGTACCCACTGTTACTGGCAACACTACTTGAAGGAGTGGGAAAATTCTATTGTCAGGGACAGACCATTAGAAATTGATAGTAGGGGCAGTCTAACACCCAAAATCTCCTGGTAAAACAACTAGAGAAGGTGCAAAAGGCTTTGCAGTGAAAAATATTTCTGTGAAACAGTTGTGCTGAGAAAAAATATAATGCATGCCTAAAGTGGTTCACCCTCACCATCACTTTTCTAATGGCCCATCCCTTGTGTAAATTTACCATTGTTCTAAAAGGTATACTAATTCAACAACCCTGTGAGATTTTTGTATGGAAACAACCATGGATGTGAAGTGAGGAAGATGTTCAATTCGATAAATTGTCACATTTCGTTCTAGAACTAGTTTCTGCAGAATTTTGCACATTTTATGAGAAAATGCTGGGGCTTGTAGGTGATCAAATACTGTAGAGTAGTATGTTTGGAAAGTTTCATTTATGATTAGGTTGGGAAATTGAATTTGTGGAAAGTGAATGTCATTGAAAACTGCTGAATGCCTAATATGGATATACGGTGTACTGCATAGATATGGAGCGCCGTACAACACAGACTACAGAGTGATAGTTGAGAACCTGTCGACCAGGGCAAACTGGCAGGTAAGTACATATATCAACTGCAGTAACCAGTAATACTTTTGTGGTTTATTGTTAGGTCGTGTTACACTCATTCTTTTTGTATAACCTTTTCAACCCCAGATATTTATCAATATCTATCTTCTCCTTATAGTATCAATACAAAAATTAAGTGATTCAGTAATGAGAATAAAGGAACTGATCAATGTAAACAGTCAATTTTCTTAGATCTGACAATAACAAAAATTACCCAAGCCATTTTATAAGAATTGTAATTAGTCAATTTAAAAGGAGAATATTAAGCAAGAATGAACACATATGATTTATCATATCTGCGATTGAAAGGATTGAACGTACCAGTAAACTAATTATCAGTAATTATCAGGGCCATGGGAACAGTGCGGCAGGTGTGGCTCAAAAAGAACAATGCCAGGTGCTTAGTAGTCTTGTTGACAGCTCATGTCTTTCAATTTTACAACTAAGGCTTTTACCACAATAGCTTGTTTGAAATCAGTTGTCTCTGGAGCTCTTGCTATTAATTTCACCCTATAATTGCACAAGAAACAATTTCAAAATATTCTAAGTAATTATAATGCCCCACCCCCGCCCTTAGTGAGCATGGTTGGTATACCTTATTTTTATACACTGCGAAACCTCGAGGCCATTACCCTGCTCCACCAGAGCAAACATTTACTAAATTTGCCTCATAGGGCCCTATCTATATCATGTATGACATACATGTATTCACTATTTCTCTTCCTCATCCGTAATCTGTAATATTATTGCTTTTAATTTACATTGCTATAATTATTTACCACAAGGATTGTAAAACATTGTGGAGAAGGGGGAGGTTAAGTAAGATTTTTGTCAGCAAGTAATCTCATATATATGTATTTGTTGAGAAATGTTTTTAATTATGTGATTTTCCTAGGAAAATTGTATGACCAGTAATCCTTTCCCATAACTCTAGATGGTAAAAACTCTGATATAAATTAGAAATGTGCCCTGCTGATTTTCCAAGTTTCAAGGTTGTTTAACTTCATGAGAACATTCAGCTCTACAATTTTAAGAAAACAAGTAGCACCAAATACTATGGGCTAATTATTTAAACAAAGTCTAAATCATAGCCAGTGACTATCTTTTATTCAGAGATGTTGCAAACAAAAGATATCATTGACTAGGATTTAGACTTGGTTCAGATAATCGGCCCTAAGTCATCTACTCTTCAAGAAATACAAAAAGAATGGTCATGTTATGGGTTTTCATCTTGAACAGTTACCGTAATTTTTGTTTGTTTTATCTACTGAAAATTGTCTGTAACAGTACAAGTGTGAATATAAATGTATTAATATAGAAGCACACCTCTACTAGGAACAGCATAAAATGTAGCTAGACAAGCCTTGAAGCAAGACCCTAACACATAACAGATTTATGCTTAAAACGTTCTTGAGAAATGGAACCAACATGTAGGATTATTTTCTACATGTGACAGTGCGCAGCATGCATAACTTTATGAAGGATAATTGTTTTTATTAATAATATGAAAGTTTTGATGCCTTTTTCATTATAAATGATAGGTAATTTTTTTTATGAACATGCTATATGAATATTTACCGGTATACATTGGTTAAAACCGAAGATTTAAACTACCAAGTTATATTTATAAATTATTCTATAAATATTTATTTTAATAAAACTTGTACAAATCTAAGTATTTAAAGTTAAGTATCATAGCAAATTCACCATCTTGTCACTAAGGTAGGGGCTATACGATGTGTGTTATAATAAATTAATAAACCTCGTTTTGAATCTGGATGGTCACATCCCATGTTGTTTAATATACTTATAATAAATAAATCGTAACTCAGTTTTTTATCCTTACTTACATCAGCACCTGATAAACCACAATGGAAACATAAATCAGGCTGCAATGTATATTGTGTGCAACTGTCAAACTTTTTATTTAAATTACTTCTAATACAAAAATTTTGCATGGTACTAGCACACCAGATGTTCTTTAAAATAAAATGTGTAAGATTTATAAACTCAGAAAATAACTATAGGAAAATATGATACCAGAAAGTATTGCACACCATTGCACTAAAGTTAAGTTCAACACTTGGTTCAAGATGTCATTTGTTGCCACTGTATGACATAACATAAATTCTGCAATTTTTTTGGTCGCAGTTTGTAAAACTATATCTGCAGAGAGATTAATGAAGAGTTTAAAATATAATGATAATTAGGGTTTGTGTTGTGAGGATGTATGAGTGTTTTGAGTGTGAGCCCTAACATTTTCAACAAAGGATATGGTTGTGTAAGTAGTCTATGCATTTAATATTTAGCTTGATGCACTGTACTGCGAATAGCAAAAGACTCTCACGTCCTCAGACTCAGCTACCTAGCTTAGGTAAACAGTTGCACCTGTTTACTCTTCTTCTGCACAGTAGATGAGTTGCCGTGCAAGGTGACACACATTGCGGCCTGTTGTGGTACGCCATCACAATCTGTCGTAGTGGATGTGTCACACAAGGTGCCGCGTGTTGAAGGTTGTTGTTGTACGCTATCACAATCCCACTCAGAAACCGAGTCACATAAGTTGTCATGTATTGCACTTTGATGTAGTTGTTGTATTCCATCACATTCCCTCAAAGTGTACGAGTCACGTAAGGTGTCACGTGTTGCCTCATGTTGTAGATGTAGTACGCCATCACAAACCCTTACAGTAAACAAGTCATGCAAGGTATCACGAGTTGCCACTTGTTGTTGTATGCTAGTGCAATCCCACACAGCAGATTTATAGTTTAAGTGCTACATGTGGTTTTAATAATCTGTTCAAAACAATTTGTTTATAATAGGTCTATCAAAAACCTTGCCACATTATTTAATTTCAACCTTGCCCAAGGTTTTGAAGGACAAATTACAAGCCTTAGGTTATTTTTAGTTTTGTACATAGTTTACATACTATTAGGTTACTGCATTGCAGAATTGGGAAAGGCAGAGTTGCACAACATCACAGTATTGAACTATAGGGAGACAGCTGTATTTTGTCTGCAAATGTTCAGACACAGCTTCTAAAGTAATGTAGTTCAGTAAACAAATGTTAATGGCCCTTTCTTATTGCTGTTTACTCCAGCCTATAGCTAAGTTAGATTTAGCACTTGGTTAATGCAGAAGTGGTTTGGCCAGTGTACATGTACTCTGAACTGGGGTGTGCGAAATGATCCAGACTTACTCCCCCTGGCCAGAAAGTGTTGTAGATCAGTTCTTGGTCCTTGGTGTTTGGTGAGACAGAAATCTGAACAGTGACTAAGTGGTCTGTGTGCTCTGGTCTGGTCTGGTCTGGGCTAACCGTTCTTGGTACAAAGAATCTCAGTGCTACTAGTACAAAGAAAGAGACAAGTAGTACATTTGGCCCCGCCTCCTAAACCTTTTGGTACTTGCGCCCTGGTAACATATCTGGTCCTGTCCCTCTTTTGGCAAATTTGGGGGTATCAATTTGGTAACGACTGAACATGTGCCGAACTGTTTGGCATTTAGTAGCTTGGATCTTCTGGCAATGTGTTAAATCTGTTTTTGCCACAGGTAAGGTGTGATGTAAACAGTTTAGGGTTCAATTTTGTCCCTTTTGTAATGTACTTGGAAACAGAACTGTAATTAATTCTTTTGAATGTAATATTCACAGAAGTTTGGTTCAATCTGCAAGCGTACAAAATATAGATTTCAAAATGTTAGAATACATTTTTGCAGAACTTTGTCTATTAAGACAAGTTTTTGTGGTTTGTTGTGTGATCCACTGACCTATTGTTGCTGTATCATGCTTTTTAAATAACTTGAAACAGCTGTCATGTTGTTATAGCAGGTTGGACCATCCTAGCAGTGTTATGTTGTTGTGTGGATCATATTAATTATGTTAGCATGATACACCTATGTCCAGTTCCAAAGCCTATCAAATGGAGATTTTACATCATCAGTAGTGAACATTGTTAGTATAACAAGCACACTTACATGATCAGACTTTCATTCATGAAATTTTTGTTTTTTGTTAAATGCTGAAATGCTGTTTGTTTTTACCCATTTAAGAAAGTATGGCAGTTCTGTGATTTATTTTTCTGCATCCTATTATGTTATTTTGAAACCCTTGTGTTTTTCAGTTTTGAACAATAAAATTATGTGATAGGTTTTTATAATGGATCGAAAGTGCAGAGACTTCCCAAGATTCCTAACCAAAAAAATCTTGACAGGTTCTTTTATATTAAAAAAAAATCTCAACAAACAGTTGTGTGATAAATAAAGTTTCATATTTCTGGTTGATTATGAAATTTTATTTATGTATAGCAGCAATAATTATTTTAATATTATTATGAGACAAGTGATACTTGGCCAAAAGACCAATATTATACTGGGCCACAGATTATACCCAAAACTTTCTTCTTTATTTCCTATTCATTACTCCAGTACCATCCTTCCAGGCATTGCCATCAACAGTGTAGGCACCAGTTCCTCAGGTTGTACATTAAACTGTGATGGCACTCTTCTGTCTTGAGTTACTAGTTACTTTATGATGTCACTTTCGGTTGGTTCGTGCTGTCACAGCACAATAATTACCATCTCCAATCCAGGCTACTTTCCTTTAAATAATTAACAATTATCATGTGCCTGACATGTTATACAGACATATCCAAGTCTGTGTTACAGTGAAGACTGAAGGCTGGTTTTTCTGTTGGTTTATCCCGTAGGACTTGAAGGACTACATGAGACAAGTTGGTGATGTCACATTCAGCCAGTGTCACAAGGACAGAATTGGAGAAGGGTAAGCATACGTTGAACCTTTTCACAGAAAATTGAAAGCTTTTGATGTTTTACTTCTGGTCCATTTAAGAGAAAATAACCTCATAACAATTGTGCTTGTGTGAGACAATTTTTTTAAACCCTGCCGTTTTGAAATAAAATGAAAAATTAATATGTTTTCATATTTTTTTATTTTCTGTCAACTGCCACATTCAGGCAAGGTCCCATTATTGTTTTAAGTTTAGGGTATGTGACCCTATGTATGACATCATCACAACATATTACCTCATATAGATTTGAAATATCACATTCGTTCTCCTCATGGTGACAGTTAATTGCTGCTTCATTATCATGATGCCCTTAGCAACAGTTAATTCATTGATGTTGCAAGCCCCTTAATGCCATCTTTGCTGCTTTAAATTTCAGAGTTGTTGATTTTGCATCAGAAAGTGATATGAGGCGTGCTATCAAGAGGCTGGATGGCACAGAACTCCTTGGCAAGAGGCTCAGGCTTATAGAGGTATGTGCAGTCACACAATGTACACACATCACAGTTTAGTGGCAACTGTAGATATTATATTATACACTGCTCGGATGTAGAAAGAAGTCAGCCCATGTATTTGCCCGGCTGTGACATTGTCACCAACTGGCTATTTGATTGTCAAAATGCTCCAAAATATTGCAATTTAACTCAAATTGTGAAAAGTTTTTTAGGGAGCATGCCCATTGATCCACACATATACATTTGACTTGTACCTTTGGCACTCATGGACCTGCTGTCTTCAACATCTGCTACATCACTGAACAGTAAAATGCACATTATATGATTGTGTCATCTCACACAACCCAGAGCTTGTGTATACAGTCACACAACTCACCACAAATTTCTAGCTATATTTTTTTGTTTCCAACATGAAGAATGAGCCCAAAGTTATTAAATGGTAAAACCACAATTTGGGCCCTAATCCATTGCCAATTTCTGACTCTTGAGAAAGTACTTAGTAGCAATATTAGGTAGATTGTCAAATGTGCTGTGCATTTCAGAGCTAGAGTCTTGTCACTGGCTTGGAACTTACCATCCACAGGATGATATATCTCTGTATCCAATTTAGAATTAGTGTTAACTTTTGTTCAAAACTTCTCTCTCACCATGTAGTCTGTGCGATCTGGGGGCAGAAGAAGATCACGCTCTCGCTCGCGCTCACCAAGGCGTAGGTCAAGGTACGTTTGGTGTAGGTTACAGTATTTATATTAGTGATGTCATGTTTATCAATCATGCACCCCAGATTGTCATGGGCTCATTACAAATAATAATAATAATAATAATAATAATAACAGTTGATGACCTCCTAGAGAGACTGGATGGAAGGGCAACAGAGGAAATAGGGTCATTTGATTATAGAAGACTAGAGAGTTCACAACTTAAACAAGTATCAGCATGTGCCACAAACTCCCTCTTATAATTGGGAGGGGAGGGGAGGGGAGGCGTACGTGTAGGACACCAACAAAACAAGTACCTTTCAGTTAGAGGGTTTACAACTTGAACAAGTAGTAGCATACCCATTTGACACAAACCGCCTTTGATAAGATGGGAGGGGAGGGGAGGAGAGGAGATCCATAGGCAGAGGGCAGTTGGAACACCGACAAAGTAAACTCGTTTCATTGAAGTTTCATATTCGAATCCTTTGTGCAGACCAGCTCGATTTTGGTTCCCCACAGCCAGACGGACTTCGAGACAATTGTAAGAGGCACTTGTATTACCAACCAATGCTTTAGTTTCATTTAAGAAAATATAGTTCTTGATAAGAAGCCATTGCGAGTGCCACTATGTACTCTGGTTTCAAAATCTAACCGTATGTGGTGATGTTTTGACTAGATTTTCCTACTCACTCTTCCTTTCAGCACTTTCTTAACAAACTTAGAAATATAACCCATCCAACCCCCCCAACACACACACACACACACACACCCTTCAACCTCCCACGGGCCTGCTTTTAGTTTAGGATTTTCATTAATAATAATAATATTTATTACTTATATCGCGCACTTTACATTAAAATATGCTCAAATGTGCCTAACAAATTTTACAATCATGATGAATATAGGCTAAAAATGTATTACATTACATTGTAGACAATACACAAGGTTCGTGAATTTGTTTTATGCGTACTGTACGTATTATTATCCACGTATGCTAACTAATTAGCAATCTATCTATTTTCTCGTCTACCTTTATAGTAAACTAGCAATCAATAACAGATGATCAAATTTACAGAAACACATGTTAGAGTTCAGTTTCTGCCACGTACTGTGAATTATGTTCTTAGTTATTTCCCAAAACTTTAAGAAATTCCTTATTTATATCGTTCCCTGAAGTTTGTGCTAAAATGTTTGTTTTGTATTTATTGCAGGTCCGAGAGGTCACGATCCCGTTCTCCGCTGCAGTCGAGGTCTCCTCGCCGTTCTCGGTCGCGTTCTCCGGCATTCCGTCGTTCTCGCTCTATCTCTCCACGCCGCGGTGCGTCACCATTGCGACGATCGCGTTCGCCAAGCAGGGAGAATGGAGGAGACGTAATGTGACCGCCAGTTACACTTTAGATTGATTTTCTCAGTCGGCACCAGGAAATACAACTTTAAAGCGGCTGTTTCACGGCATGATCACCCAATATTGAAATGAATCAATTAAAACAGGTTATATTAAAAAATAACGATTAATATGAGTAACTGAAACATAAATCAGTGTTTCATATTACAAAATTTGTTTAGATGGCTTGTTTAAGAAGCAGATCATGATACTGACGTATTCTGAAGCGAATTGTACAACAAGTTATTAAATTAACCTTGAAGAACAACATAAAATACTACCAGTAGTTTCTGAAATCAGAAATTTAGTATCATAGCCGCGGAACTGCCCCTTTGAATTAGCTTGGTGTCAAATTCAGAAAAGCTCGAGATCTTGTGTGTGTTTGACACCTACATTTTGCTTGGATTAGAATACTTTTACTATATAAAGCGAAGGTAACCAGGAGCGTTGCAACAGAACTCTATATGTGAATAGCACGTGAATCTAGCTCTTTTAAATTTACTCGTTTGTGTTGTAATAACCAGAGATGTGTCCTTACGTAAGATAGACTCCGTGCCGACTGACGCAATTGTAACTTGTTTAACAAAGTTGTCGTAAGGGTGCTGAACAGTCCAATAGATGTGGCTTGAGATTTCTTGTTTAGTTTAGTTGGGAAATAAATCAGTACGTTTCACTGTTGTTGTTGTTATTGTTGCTGCTGTTGTTGTTGTTGAAGTTGCTTTTCCTCACTCAGAACTTACACACCAGACAAAACCATTGGCACGTGGCTGAATTCTCCCTACTAGTCTGCATACACTTTTTTCAGAACTCAGACGCGAGCATTTGGTGATTCGTCAAGAAATTGGCTGTGGGTGATCAGTTTATTTTCACTGACTGATGTCGCATCACTGATTCTTCTGTTTTTGCGGAGCCACGAATTAGCCAAGTTACTTCACTGCAGTTATCCAGGCCGGTGGGAACG